>JAZAYU010000295.1:433579-545767 GCA_038501625.1 Corbicula japonica
AAACATATGGATAAATCAAGAAACATGCGATATTTCGTTCAACATAATAAA
This sequence comes from Corbicula japonica, assembly GCA_038501625.1. Classification (NCBI taxonomy): domain Eukaryota; kingdom Metazoa; phylum Mollusca; class Bivalvia; order Venerida; family Cyrenidae; genus Corbicula; species Corbicula japonica. The sequence goes on from JAZAYU010000295.1 coordinate 433,631, forward strand.
ACAAAGAATACTTGATCATTATTATCAAACTTGGTACAGTGAAATAAATAATTCAAGAAGATTAATAACATACAGTCGCTTTAAACATTCGTTTGAACTAGAACCATACCTCGATCAGATTACAGAAAAAAGTACAGAATAGCATTAAGTAGATTTCGACTTTCATCACATTCTTTAGAAATAGAAAGAGGACGTTATTTTAATATTCCACAAAATGAAAGAAAATGTCAATTTTGCAATATGAATTTTATTGAAAATGAATATCATTTTTTGTTAGTTTGCCCAATGTATAAAGATTTACGAAAGCAGTTTTTAAAACCATATTACTTAAGTTGGCCAAATTTAAATAAATTCGACTCATTAATGGAAACACGAAATGCGAAAATTCAATTAAATTTAGGAAAATACATATACAAAGCTTCAAGATTACGCAATCAGTTAGAGACTTAATTATTATTATTGTTTGTTATTTCAAAAATTGTTCCTCCCTCTTGTATTTTAACTATTAACTTTCAGTTATATCAAGTTTTCATGATTAAATTTACAATGTATAACTGCTTATAATTAAAGTTTCTCTTTAAGAATTCCTTTTCCAGTTTAAATAATTATTACAACTGCATGATTATGTGAATGAATTATGTTATATGCCAGAAGCAATGTTTTTGCTTTAGTGCGAATAAATGTTGTTGTTGTTGTTGTTGTTGTATTTTCCAAATATTCTAGTAATTGAGGAAGTGATTCGATTCAACAATGCTATAAAACAACAAAAACACATATTAAAATTTGATATGCATGAAAATTATGTGATGACATTTAAACAAAATTCTGTTACGTTTAAGGATCTTTTGAATAGCTTTTACTGTCTTGACATGTAACACTGCAGGTTCCGTTATAACAAGACCGTTTATAGATATAGTCCTAATTGGTTCAGTAACATTCGTTTACAATGTAAGCTAGTTTCGTTTCATTATTTCATGTCATCTTAATATTTACTGATTGTTTTCCTAAATGAATTAAATTCAATTTATTTATAGAGCATGCTCAAAATTTGAACAGTATTTAATTAATAGGGAGGTAATTTAAAAATTGGTACTTAAAACAGATTTATAAGAAGAAACGTGCCGTTGATAATAAGATTTAATGTTTAATTTCAAAAGTCACGTTAATTATCAGGTCGCCTGACCTTTATTTGCATGATTATAATTGTGCTTTACAGTGCAAAGTTCGGGGTCTGACTGTTGTGATCATTTTTCAAGTGCGTATATTAGGAGTGTGTTCAAACTTAATCTGCAAAAAGCTGCATACAAAACGTAATATAACGTGTGTGCAAAACAAAGGTATTGGTATCGACCCAATAGTATGCTACTGTCAGGATTTCATTGATTGTATTCAAATATAGGAAAGCAATATAAAAAACAACGTTTCATAATATGCATTACATATTTGCCCACCAGGTTAAACCTGGTTGAGAAGCGCTTATCTCGTCTTCTGTAAAAATTTGCTTAGTTTCCTTAAATTATTGGGATAATTCCAATTATTTTATGAAACTTAGCAAATTCAATTAATTGAAACCTTATTTTTTAAATAAATAAACATGTTCAAAATCTACAGATATTGTTTTTAATTGTACATTCTCATTGATCCAGGTGGAGGCATTGTTGTCAGTAATGGTCATGCCATAGAAGACAAACAAAAACTGAAAAGTCAAGTTGGAATCCGGTTTCCGCGTTTAACGCTTGTCAGATTCAGGTTTTCGACTTCACGAAGGATCAAACTGGTTGACCGCCATTGCCAAATTCCTAAATGTCCTCATTTAGATAATACGCATCTTGATTGAACAGATTTAACATCGGTTCTGTTTCAAAATTGAATTTCAAGTTTGTTAGTTTGTTACGTGAACTGGTTCATTTCATTGATCAATATATGCATTCCATATTACAAGAAGCTGTAAGTGTAGTTTGAATAGCACATACACATTTACTGCTGGTTTCGTTTCAGAAGCGAATACAATGAGATTGACTGCTGTATTACTGCTGACCGTGCTGGTGTTGCTGGTGGCGGTGCAGGAGGGAGTGACCAATATGTGGTGTGGTAGGAGATGGTGTAGACCTGATGAAATATGTCAGCAGATAGGAAGCAGGTTCAGATGTTGGAGTGCTGGCCAAATAGGGACAGGGGCGCCAAAATATTCCCGCCCCGTAGATACGAGAAACATTAATATTTAAGATAAATTCACTTGGAAGCACACAAATGTACAGTTTAACGACGGGATAAAAGAAGAACGTTTTCATGTCATTCCGACATCCGTCCGTGTCAGTGAAGCATTGCAGCAGAGCAGAGAAGAAACAAAACTATCTTTTGATAAATATTAAAGCAAATAATAATGTTTCTTGCAAAGTTTTGAGATGACTTGATTGGTTAATTGTTTTCTTTGTTCTTTGTGTTGATTTGTTGAGTCCATCTTTAGAAGTATCGAGCTATTCTGCACGTTGTCAGTATTTGTTTACTATCTGTAGGGCGGACTTTGTGTTTAAACTTAGAATCTTCAATCTTACCATTTTTAAAAAGAATAAGTCATTATCGTTGATGATCTAAGTACAAATGGATTTACGTTCTGTTCGCAAAACGGAAATCGCAATTGACGAGTTAAACACTATGTTAAATATTAACCATTTACATCATATTTGATATCCCAGGTTCAGCAGTCCTGGAGATTTTTATAGGATTTTAAGTACATAAAAAGCAAATGGTAAAATAGCTACCGAGTAAAAAAAATTTATATACGGCGACAGCGCCTAGCCACGTGATTCCAATTACGCTACGGATAGAGCTAGCCGGGACAAGCGCTGCAAAGCTGATCGGATAACCTTTTATAAACGTAATAATAACTGCACGACAAAGGTAATCGCGACGTTATTGCGAGTTTGTTATAAAAAGCTGACTGGTTGACCTGACCCCAATATCACGAAACATCTCAAACTCAATGCGCAACTTATCATTATTTACCGAAGTCTTATGTAGTTTATTTGCTTAAAATAATTTATGAAAATAAAATTTCATCGTCCTATTATCCTGGAAATATGCTAAATACTACGAAGTATTGCCAAGATATTTTAGAATATATTTGTTTAAGGTTAAACTCTGATATTTGAGTATAATATATTCAAACTGTTAACGGTAATTCTGGATTCAAAATAAAGGACAACAAATTTTCAAAACTGCATTTAAAACAATGACCTGAAGTTTTATTCTTAGTTCCTATTCAGATATTGCACAAAACCGTCACTATTTAGTATTTAAATATAATTTAATACACATGTACTTACAGAACAAACTTTGGGAGAGCAATAAACAAATTTAACATAACTAAAGCGCATTGTAAGGGAAGTATTAATGGGGTTATTTACGAATTTACGAATATTTTACTTCAGCATAAAACATTATACAATGTCTATAGCCTGTATAATAACATAGAGAGAGAAAGACACACACAATAATAATAAAAATAAGGAGGTTTTCTGAGTAAAAAAAATTACATGGTTATTTGGTAAACAACATGTGTAACATTAGATGTAGATCATGATTCACGTATTTGGTCAGCAAAGTATATAAACTGACAAATTAAAAATTGTTTTCTTCGATTTTGATGACATCATTATTTCAAATTTCTTAATTGTAGACCAATGACAAAAATATGGTGCTAAATATTTTATTCTTAAATTTCTGTAATTAGGACAAACTAGCAAAAAATGAAATTCGTTTTCTAAAACACCCATACTAAAAGACTTGCATATTCTTCGATTTTGATCTAAATTTTCGTACCTTCCGGTTTCTATCATCAAGTTATGGGCTGATATTCGGAATTTAGTTAATGCAATCTTATATTTACCGTCAGGTAATATTTTTAAGTATGTTTCTAAGTCGAACTCATATTTAAATATACTGTATGATTTTAAGCGGCTGGAATTATTTACTTCCGAATACCAAGATTGCAGATAATTATCAATAATTCGTTGTTTTATCATATCGAATGGAATAAAAACATCAAATTGATTATCCCATATATATGAAAGACCTAAATTATTTAATATATTTTTTTATATTCAGAGCCCAATTTCTTCCGTTACGTATTTGACTACGATCGCAGTCTTGTTTTAAAGGTGTGTAAATAATTTTTGGTAATGCTGTATTATTCTGATTCAAAAGTTTAAGCCAATATTTAATCTTTATAACTTTTCGGCGCACGAAAAATGGGATACGTCCCAGTTCCCCATAAAGGGCAGCCAAGTTAGTTGATTTTCGGACACCTAATATTCTACGTAAAAATTTCGTATGTACCATCTCTATATCGGTGGCACTGTGCATGCCCCAAATCTCAGCGCTAAAGTTCAAAATAGATCCTACGAAAGTATCAAATAAGTAACATTTCCTGGTAATAGGTAATTCTATTTCTTTGAAAATTGTAAATAAATTATATAACGCAGAAGATGGATGCTGGGCGATGACACGCTGGCTTCTTAAGAAGTTACCATTTTTGTAGAATGTAAGCCCTAGGTATTTGAACGATTCAACAACATCTATGGCTGTACCATATATGTAGAAATTAAAGGTGGACCTTCCGTTTTCAAAAATCATAGCTTTTGTTTTGGTGGTATTGATTTTCAGACCCCAGACTTGACAATAATTTTCAACATCTGTAAGCTACGGTGTTCCGTTGAGGCCATCGTTGTTTCGCCGTGTAGACTTCAAGAGCGAGAACACGAAAACGCGAAAACACGATGCGAGATCGCGAAACAACGATGCGAGGTCGCGAAACAACGATGCGAGATCGCGAAAACACGATGCGAGGTCGCGAAAGTACGATGCGAGAACGCGATATTAATATCGCTCCCTCGCATCGTACTTTCGCGACCTCGCATCGTTGTTTCGCGTTCTCGCATCGTGATTTCGCGTTTTCGTGATCTCGCCCTAAGGACAGCGAGACCACGAAAACGCGAAACAACGATGCGAAAACGCGAAAACACGATGCGAGGTCGCGAAAGTACGATGCGAGAACGCGATATTAATATCGCGCCCTCGCATCGTTGTTTCGCGTTCTCGCATCGTTGTTTGTTTCGCGATCTCGCATCGTGTTTTCGCGTTCTACCATCGTTGTTTCGCGTTTTCGTGGTCTCGCTGTCTACGGAAGCGTTAAAGGGCCTCGAGATGTGAGTAATTCTTTCGAGATTGTATACTTATTTTTGTCAATTTGTTGAATTACTATTAGAATTTCTACTTGTTTTTCTCAATTCGTTTAAAACATTTGTAACCTTTTCCACTTAATAATTCTTCAATTGAAACAAAGTTATATACAAATTGAAATAATAAGTTTCGACAAACTAGATAATATCTGTCTTCTCGACAAGTTTTTGTCGAGTAAACTTCTCGAAAAATAAAATGTACATAAAAGTTTAAAGCGAGATATATGCGAAATGTTTACTTCAATATCGGTGTTATAGACGAAAGGGGCATAACATGCATACAGGAGGTTTTTATAAATAGAGTTTGAAACTGCATGTTTGTTTCAACAAAGTTGATTTTTTTTTTCATTTTTCAGGCCCCTTTTATCGATAATTACCTTAAAGTATACAGTTTATTTCACAAGCTTTTGATGTGAACTAACCTATTAAAAAGATTTTAAACACATACTTTAGATAGCACTTGTTTAGATGCAAACGTTACTCCGGAAATTATCTAACTGATGAAGTAAATGGGGTTTAAATAACTTTTTTTTGTTCAGTGTCTCAAAATGTCTCGTTTTAAAAATGTTAAATACTTAAATCATTTTTTTCACCAACTTTTCATATTTAAAAAGGCGTTGCAAATGATATGAGCAGACAAATAGCAGGGGCGGATCAAGGATTTCAGCAAGGGGGTTTCAACTCATCGAATCGCATTTTTAACAGCGTCAATTTGCAACTGAACTAAAACATCAGTCCTTCGGACACTTCCAGGGTTCTCAATAAATAATGTTTGTAAAAGGCCCCAATGAATTTTAAGAGTCCTAACTAATATAGGGGGTCCGCGGGCCTGCTCCCCCGGAAAATTGTGAGATATTATGTGTGAATTTTATAGCAAGTTTTGAACATTCATACTTGATTGTAGCTATTTCTTTGTGAGCAGTAGTGATGCACTCAGATCCAAAAACTCTGCCTCATTATCTGAGTCTAGATGTGCGACTGCTCGAAATGGCTAAGTTCATGGTTTCCAGTTTCTGGTCAATACTTTCGCCAGTTGGAAAATGTTGAAGACATTTTAGATGCACCAATAACTGTTTGTGGTGGGATGGGGTTAAAAAATAGATGAAAAGGGAACTTTGAAAGCCATCTAACACGACACATATGAAAATATTGCAGGCTAGACATTGAACAAAAAAAGTTATTTAAACCCCATTTACTTCATTAGATAACTTCCGGAGTAACGTTTGCATCCAAACAAGTGCTACCTAAAGTATGTGTTTAAAATCTTTTTAATAAGTTAGTTAACATCAAAAGCTTGTGAAATAAACTGTATACTTTAAGATAATTATCGATAAAAGGGGCCTGAAAAATGAAAAAAAAATCAACTTTGTTGAAACAAACATGCAGTTTCAAACTCTATTTATAAAAATCTCCTGTATGCATGTTATGCCCCTTTCGTCTATAACACCGATATCGAAGTAAACATTTCGTATATATCTCGCTTTAAACTTTTATGTACATTTTATTTTTCGAGAAGTTTACTCGACAAAAACTTGTCGAGAAGACAGAAATTATCTACTTTGTCGAAACTTATTATTTCAATTTATATATAACTTTGTTTCAATTGAAGAATTATTAAGTGGAAAAAGTTACAAATGTTTTTAAACGAATTGAGAAAAACAAGTAGAAATTCTAATAGTAATTCAACAAATTGACAAAAATAAGTATACAATCTCGAAAGAATTACTCACATCTCGAGGCCCTTTAACGCTTCCGTACCTTAGGGCGAGATCACGAAAACGCGAAATCACGATGCGAGAACGCGAAACAACGATGCGAGATCGCGAAACAACGATGCGAGATTGCGAAAGTACGATGCGAGAACGCGGTATTAATATTCTCGCATCGTACTTTCGCGATCTCGCATCGTGTTTTCGCGTTTTCGTAGTCTCGCTTACGGAAGCGTTAAAGGGCCTCGAGATGTGAGTATTTCTTTCGAGATTGTATACTTATTTTTGTCAATTTGTTGAATTACTATTATAATTTCTACTTGTTTTTCTCAATTCGTTTAAAAACATTTGTAACCTTTTCCACTTAAATAATTCTTCAATTGAAATAAAGTTATATAAAAATTGAAATAATAAGTTTCGACAAACTAATAATTTCTGTCTTCTCGACAAGTTTTTGTCCAGTAGACTTCTCGAAAACTAAAATGTACATAAAAGTTTAAAGCGAGAAATATACGAAATGTTTACTTCGATATCGGTGATATAGACGAAAGGGGCATAACATGCATAAAGGAGGTTTTCTGGACGAATGATGGGTCATAAAATATTATTACTCTGTAACTATTACTTGATTATCTTTATTATAGTACAATTAGTCCGGCCCAAGGGGATAATTGGCCCGGCTTTAAATAGAGGTTTTTAGCGAATGCTGAGAACCATGTGGCCCGGCTTTATATATAGATCGTTGAGTAATGAACGGGAACCATGTTGTATGTACGTTAAGTTCAAGGTCAAGCTATTTATAATTGAGTATATAAATATAAATATATATATAAATTATATAAATAGATCGATGAGTCGGTGTTTTCTTTTAATTATGCGAATTGAAAGTTTATTGTTGTAAGCAGTTATAGAAATGAAAGTTTATTGTTGTAAGCAGTTATAGAAAGAGTGTACATGTAGTGAGAGACATTGTTCAGAAAGTTATTCTTGGATGATATTGAAGTGTGTGTTCTGTTTACGAATATTGGCAATCATTTGACTTGATTTTTGGCGCGTGAATGTGACCTATATATGATGGTTCTTTGTTTACAAATGTTTCTGATGTTAAAATTGACGGTTCTAGTGGGTTTCTGTTTTACAAGAAGGCGATTTCGTGTCTATAAAGTAAATAATGATTGTATAACCATTTTTATAGGTCTTTTTCTGTTGTTCAGAATAATTGTGACTCATCCCCCATCCCCTCCCATCCCCCAGCTCCCACCCCCCTGGTTTACGGGATCAAGATGCTGAATATAGAAAGTTAGTATAGATTTTTCATCCTGAAAGTACCAAAGGAATTGCCATGTACGTGGTAGGACAATTTTGAAAGATACTGTTGAATTGAAATAGAGCAAATTCATTGTAATGTGGTAAGTGCTATGATAATGTTTAACTTCCAGGTAACTCCTTCATGAAAATTAAATGTTGGCGTAACTGTCCACAAAGTGCAAGGTCTAACATTATCTTTTGCTGCTGTTGATATCAGGAAAACGATCTAACAAGGAGGAATGACTTACATAGCTCTCAGTAGAGTATCTACTTACAAAAATCTACAATGACAATAATGAAAAATCAGTTACATTTATGAAATTTTGAGTGCTCTTAACGATCCACTACACTCCTCCTTGTTCGACCATCGATTTAAAAAGAAAAGTATCAAACTAAACAAAATTAACATTCAATTGTGCAAAATTTCATTGAAAGGCATTTTGCCGTTTTGGAAATGTTGATACTTTTTTATCGATAAAGGTGCAAAGAGGAGTGTAGTAAATCCTTAAAATGTGAGTAATTATTTTGTATCCTAAACTGAATACATATCAACACATATAGTTCTGTAAATTCTTCATCATAATTCATGTTACTATAGCAACCATCTCTTCCACTATTTTCTAGCTAGTTTTCATTATACATATATATAAATGTATTTAAAAGGAAAACTTTTCAATTCTTTTGTTTTCAAATCATTCACTACATTTACTGCAAACTTGTAAATGTTCAGCAAACAAATTTCATCATAAATCCCATTCCATACCAATTCCGGTATACTTCATTTAAAACTGCACTCCTTGTATACAACGCGTTCCACAACTACATGTAATATACAAGCACATCCTTCAACGTTCAATACCCTTTGCCAATAAAAGACAACAATATAGTAGCACTTTAAAATTCTTTCTTTGTTTAAAAACAATCCATCACCTGCATGAACTCTTACACCCAACATCTAACTTCTTTTAAATGTCGTCCACATATAACACATCTGTGTTATACTTTTCTTGTTATAAATAGAGTTTGAAACTGCATGTTTGTTTCAACAAAGTTTTTTTTTTTCATTTTTCAGGCCGCTTTTATCGATAATTACCTTAAAGTATACAGTTTATTTCACAAGCTTTTGATGTTAACTAACTTATTAAAAAGATTTTAAACACATACTTTAGATAGCACTTGTTTGGATGGAAACGTTACTCCGGAAATTATCTAATGAAGTAAATAGGGTTTAAATTACTTTTTTGTTCTATGTCGAGCCTGCAATATTTTCATATGTGTCGTGTTAGATGGCTTTCAAAGTTCCCTTTTCATCTATTTTTAAACCCCATCCCACCACAAACAGTCATTGGTGCATCTAAAATGTCTTCAACATTATCCAACTGGCGAAAGTATTGACCAGAAACTGGAAACCCCGAACTTAGCCATTTCGAGCAGTTTTTTTTCTCTAATTAACAACTTCTTGAGTTGAAACATTGTAAGTCGCATATCTAGACTCAGATAATGAGGCAGAGTTTTTGGATCTGAGTGCATCACTACTGCTCACAAAGAAATAGCTAAAATCAAGTATGAAGGAGTTGTTTAAAACTTGCTATAAAATTCCTACAAAATATCTCACAATTTTCCGGGGGAGCAGGCCCGCGGACCCCCCTATATTAGTTAGGACTCTTAAAATTCATTTGGGCCTTTTTATGCCCCTTTCGTCTATAACACCGATATCGAAGTAAACATTTCGTATATATCTCGCTTTAAACTTTTATGTAAATTTTATTTTTCGAGAAGTTTACTCGACAAAAACTTGTCGAGAAGACAGAAATTATCTAGTTTGTCGAAACTTATTATTTCAATTTGTATTTAACTTTGTTTCAATTAAAGAATTATTAAGTGGAAAAGGTTACAAATGTTTTTAAACGAATTGAGAAAAACAAGTAGAAATTCTAATAGTAATTCAACAAAGTGACAAAAATAAGTATACAATCTCGAAATAATTACTCACATCTCGAGGCCCTTTAACGCTTCCGTACTCGCTGTCCTGAGGGCGAGATCACGAAAACGCAAAAACACAATGCGAGAACGCGAAACAACGATGCGAGGTCGCGAAAATACGATGCGAGGGCGCGATATTAATATCGCGTTCTCGCATCGTACTTTCGCGATCTCACATCGTGTTTTCGCGTTTTCGTGGTCTCGCTGTCCTGAGGGCGAGACCACGAAAACGCGAAAACACGATGCGAGAACGCGAAACAACGATGCGAGGTTGCGAAAGTACGATGCGAGAGCGCGATATTAATATCGCGTTCTCGCATCGTACTTTCGCGACCTCGCATCGTACTTTCGCAACCTCGCATCGTTGTTTCGCGATCTCGCATCGTGTTTTCGCGTTTTCGTGTTCTCGCCCAAGATGTCGAAAGTGCGAAACAACGATGGCCCCAACGGAATTCCGTAGTAAGCATTTGTTGTAGTGGTTCAGGCGATTTTGCGAATAATACTTGATCATCGGCGAAAAGTAATAAAAATATTTTTATTTCGTTATTGACTGATACCATGGTTTAAAGTGGCCGCATGTATGCTAGGTGCTGGTCTAGCATCCTTCTGTGGCGGAACAACAATTATTACGCTTGTTGCGCTGAATGTCTTGATATTGAGATGATGTTATATTTTCTGGATTGACTTGACATGGGCAAACTTGTATTGTCCCTATGCTTTTGCAGGAATCTTTATCTTTGATAAAGATTCCTGGCTTTTGTAATGGCAAACAAAGATAGGCAATGTCCGGACTCTGTTGAGATGGAGATACGTTACCCGGATGTGAGTAGTCCATATGACATCCACCGGAAGTCTGGCGGTTTTGAGTTTGGTTAGTATGACTAGCTGGCTGTAGCCGTGAATGTTTTTATTGAGTTAGTATCTGATGATCATTGTTAGAGCTTGTTACACTGTGCATCTACGGAAAACCATTTAAATAGTTTGATTTTATAAATGATGTTGTTGATGACATGTGAGAAGTCGGTAGATATGGCGGTGTTACATGAAAAACTTTCCATAATTGGGTGCATAAATTGTTCTTCCTGCGAGTTGTAACTCTACGGTTCTGGAATCAAATCTCAAAACACATCTTAACAGCTTAACAATAGATTATATAGATATTTTCCGTTAAATTTAACTGGGGTCAAAGATTAAGTGTGCGAGTAAAAAGTTATTTTTCAAATTGCCGCCTTATTTGTGTGGAAAATGTATACCCGTACATCACTACAGTTATCAGTTTTAATTACCTGCCATTATAGTATTATGCTCATATAAAAAACATTTTGAAGAATGTCAATCATTGTGGTTGTCAGTATATAGGCATACTTGAACTATCCTTCTTTGGGGGACATGGATGGTATGTATAGTGTGTCTGTCTCTTGCATAGTTGGCAGGTGCTTCCTCCGTATATGTGGCAGACTCCGAATGTTTGTGCAGGTTCTGATAATGGGTTTTACTATCTTTTGACAGCCATATATCATGTCCACATGTCCGGCGCAGTGTTAGTTTATGCGTTCTGGTTCATGTCAAAGCTTTAGGGTCTCAACAGATGAGTGTCTCCCATATTTAGAAAATGAAACTTTGAATTTATCAGTTAGAGGGCACTTTCTGCATTTTGGTTGGTCAAAACTGTTCCTAGAAATAATAATCGTATGCAAATGCAAAATTTGCCGCCTTGCCAGAGCGCAGTTGATTTTGAGAATTCGTCAAGTAAAGCACGATTTTTGTATCTTTCAATTTCACTACGTTTTGGGCACAGATAGCATTGTTCAGTAAGTTCAAATTTTATTGTCTTGTTTGGAGAAGTATATTTTGTTTAAATAATTTCGTTCTGAAACAATTACACACTTTATTGTTAAGGTAAATACGTCTGTATTTCTATTAAGTAATTAATTTGTTTACATAACTAGCTGCAGGATTCCCAGAATTCCTTGTTAAAGATATTATGTTTTTGTGTTAATACTTGTATGTTCTTATGCACTTGTAAGCATATCTTTTTTGTATTTTATGTTTTACTGAGAGTGTAAATGTTTGACTTTCAGATAACCGCTCTTCAACGCACGTATTCTATTGTACAGTAGCCAGGAATAAAAGTGAATTAGCGCGTATATTGTATCTTTTCTCGTTGCCCAAGACACTTGGTGAAGCTGCCCACTACAGCCGTGCTGTAGTGCTAGTTAGTCAGTACAATCCCCAGCGAAACCACAGTTGTGGCTTAGTAATGCTGTGACAGTTATTGAACAGTATCTGTAACGAGGAAGGTTGCAGTTTATTGGATTATGCACGGTTAGTGCAAAGTTCAAATTACCTGGATTATATGTGTTTTGTATAATTCGGACTGAAGCTATATTGTTTGAAGATGGCTGACGGGTCGACACGAGAAGAATTAGAAGCGTCGATAAAGAAGCTTGTCTCAAGCTTCTCGAGGATTGCGAAGGCCATCGACATAAAGCTGAAAACAGGCAATACCGGTTTCCAACAGTTACGGAAAGAACTTTGTGACTGTTGGGAGGAGTTGGTTCGCTCACGCCAAAGATGTGAGGCGTCATTAAATGACGAAAAGTTCAAAGCGATGCAAGAACAGTACAACCTCTTGTTGTCGCAAGTTAGTGACTCTGGTGAAGATCACACAAGTCGCGGAAGTTCCGTTTCGTCGCACAATTCCGCAGCGTCACGCAAGCGGAGGGCTGAACTGCGCCTTCGCCAGGTGCGAGAACGGCAGGAACTAGAACGTAAACGTGAGGAGCTTCGGCGGGAGCTCGAACTACAGACCGCTCGACACGAAGTCGAACAGGCCGAGCTAGAAGAGGAGGACTCGGATCAAAACGATAGCAGGGATTACATATCGTTACCAGACGGTTCGTCACCCGACGATAAAGTGAGAGACTTTGTGAGGAAGTGCGGTGAAAATAGTGACATTCTCTGTGACAGTGTGCCACGAGTTCAAACCAGTGTACAGGACTTTCATGGTTTACCAAAACCGGAATTAATTAAGTTCAATGGGAATCCTGCAGAATATTGTAAGTTTCTTAGTAACTTTGAAACAAACATCGAGGCTAGGGTAAGTGATAGTAGAGTAAGATTAAACTATCTAATTCAATTATGTCAGGAAGAAGCCAGATATTGCATTGAAGATTGTGTTATTTTGCCCCCTGACGTAGGCTATTTAAGGGCTAAAGACATCTTAAAATCTAGGTATGGCAAACCCCATTTAGTGGCCAGGTCACATGTGGATAGTTTGATAAATGGCAGTGTCATTAAGAGTAACGATGTTAAGGGTTTGTTGAATCTGTCACTTCATATGGAAAAATGCCACATCACTCTCACCCAGCTAGGCTTCATGTCTGATGTGAATAACACTGAAAATTTGAGAAAAATAGTTGGGAGACTACCGGTTCACATTCGGTCTAAGTGGGTTGAACGCGCCAGTAGCCTGATCGAACAGGGAGTCGAACCAAGCTTTGATCACCTTTTAACCTTTGTGAAGGAACGTTCGGTTGTCGCAAATACGATGTATGGTTATGATCTTGCAAATGCGTCCAATAAGCATACAAAGAATTTGCCCCGAAATTCCCACGGTAACCAGTCTCAGCGGAATAAAGTTGTAACACTGTCCACTGGATCTGATAAGAGAAACACAGGTAAATCTCCCTCAGAAAAATCCACAAGGGCACCGTTATCGTGTATATACTGCAAGAAGGCTCATAAATTAAGGGAATGCACAGATTTTAGGCTAATTGATATTGATTCAAAGCTAAGAGTTATCAGAGAGCATGAAATGTGTGAAAATTGCATGGGTTTTAAGCATGTTGCCGAAAATTGTAGGAAAAATAGCTGTTGTCAGGTTTCAGGTTGCACCGGGAAACACAATACACTGTTTCACCGAGACTCCGGTCAAAACCGTGAGTATGAAAATGTGCAAGATAAATATGTCGCCGCTTCTGGATCGCGATCTAAATCGAACCAGGTAAGTCTGCGCATTGTCCCAGTAGTCGTTGGAACGGGATCTACACAAGTAGAGACGTATGCTCTTCTGGACGAAGGGAGTGATGTTACGTTATGTAGTGAGAGTCTTATCAAAAGGTTAGGAGTTGAAGGTAAACCTTGTAAGTTCACGTTAACCACAGTGAACAAGTCAAGCCAGAATCAAACTGGCAGAGAAGTGCAGCTGCAGGTAAGTGCATTGAATGGAGGTCAAGTTATCGATCTTCAAAGGGTATGGTCTGTCAAAACCTTACCTATCTCCATGCAGTCGTTGCCAGACCAGTCTGTGACAGGTAAGTGGAAACATTTAAATGACATCTATTTACCGAAAATTGATGTCGATAAAGTCGAGTTGCTCGTGGGAAGCGACACCCCGGATGCCTTCTGGGTAGAGGAGCAGCGAAGGGGAAAAGGGGGTGAGCCCTATGCAATCAGGACGATGCTAGGCTGGAGCATTATCGGACCTACAGGTAACAGGCCATCACCAGATCACGGTAGTATTAATTTTCAGCTTGCATCCAGTATACAGTTGCAAATCGATAAGCTATGGACAACCGACTTTCCAGACGTCAAGAGTTGTGGCACAGGGATGTCACAGGAAGACCGTCGTGCGCTGTCCGTTATGGAAGGTACGGTAGTAAAAGATAACGGACACTACAAGCTAGGGCTCCCGTGGAAAGACCCTGGTGTAAGTCTTCCGAATAACGTGAAGATGGCCACGATGCGACTCAGTCATTTGAAAAGAAAACTTCAAAGAGATGATCAGTTGTTTAATTTGTACCAGGAAACAGTAAACGGGTATATTGAACGTGGGTACGCTTCCTTAGTGGATGCAAGAGCGGGATTCGAACCCGGCCGAATTTGGTACCTTCCACATCACCCCGTGCTCAATCCAAAGAAGCCAGGTAAGGTAAGGGTTGTTTTTGATTGTGCTGCTAAGTATCAAGGCACGTCATTGAATGATAATCTGTTACAAGGCCCCGACCTAACCAACAGTATAACTGGCGTACTAATGCGCTTCAGGCAGGCGCCGGTGGCGCTGGTTGCGGACATAGAAGCTATGTTCCACCAAGTAAAGGTGTGTGAGCATGATAGGGATGTCCTAAGGTTCCTTTGGTGGCCTCGAGGTAACTTACACATGGAGCCAAAAGAGTACCGTATGAACGTGCATTTGTTTGGCGCAACGTCGTCGCCTAGTTGTGCAGCCTTCAGTTTAAGGCGCACAGCCAATGACAATAGTGACAAATTTAGTCGAGAGGCGGTAAGTACGGTTGAACGTAATTTTTACGTTGATGACCTCCTGAAGTCTGTATTAGATCCAAGTTCAGGAATTAGACTTGCCGCTGAGTTGAAAGAACTTCTCTCGTTAGGGGGCTTCAGACTCACGAAATGGCTTTCTAATAGCGAACAGGTAATGAATTCAATCCCGGAAGCGGATCGAGCTGAACCGAGGACAAAATTAGACATCGACACCGAATCGTTCTGTGAGCGAACACTCGGGTTACAGTGGCACGTTAATCAGGATCAGTTTGTGTTTGATATCAATCTCCACAACAAAGGTACGACAAGACGCAGTATCTTGTCGGTTGCAAGTTCGTTGTACGATCCGCTCGGTCTAGTTGCACCGGTTACCTTGACACCAAAGTTGATTTTACAACGTGCTTGTAAGCAGAACTTAGGCTGGGATGAACAAATTCCAGATGCGGAGGCAGAAAAGTGGTCACAGTGGCTAACCAGTCTACCAGCATTATCAAAGGTGAGTATTGATAGATGCATAATTCCAAGTGAGATTGACAGGTCAACGTTGAGAACTGAACTACATATGTTCAGTGACGCATCTGAACTGGCTTACGGATCTGCCGTGTACTTAAAGGCATATGACGCCAAAGGGCACAGTAAGTGTAGCCTTATTATAGGTAAGTCAAGGTTAGCGCCTATAAAAGCTATGTCAATTCCAAGGCTCGAACTGGCAGCAGCTGTGGTTGCTGTCAAACTTTATCAGATTGTCATAGAAGAGCTTGACATCCAAATTTCTGAAAGATACTTTTGGACTGACTCCATGATTGTGTTGGGGTATATAAGAAATGAAAACAAAAGGTTCAAGACTTTCGTTGCGAACAGACTGTCTGTAATTCATGAGGTAACTTCACCACGTGACTGGAGGTATGTACCCTCTAACAGTAACCCTGCCGACATTGCGTCAAGGGGCATTAATCCGCAAGAGAGTGAAAAGCTTGAAACATGGTTGATGGGCCCCAAATTCCTTAAAGGGAATGAGACAGAGTGGCCAGTACAGGTAAGCAACGTAACATTGCACGAAGATGACATAGAGCTCAAGCCACAGGCTAGCGTACTCAATACACAAGGTAAGCGTGATTCAAGCATGAGTTCGTTGCTTAGTAGGTTCTCCGACTGGCATAAACTACAAAATGCAGTCGGTTGGCTACTCCGCTTTAAGTGGCTTTTAATTCAGAGATTCCTACCTGAAAGACGAAATCTTGGCGATAGGGTAAGTGGTTGTTCCCTTAGTGTGAGGGAAGTGCAAATGGCACAGATAGCCATATTCAAATTAGTTCAAAAGGAGACGTTTGAAAATGACATACGTGAAGTGAAGGCTCAAAGGCAAGTTTCAAATTCGAGCTCGCTGAAAAAGCTATGTCCTGTTTTGAGGGATGATGTTTTGCGAGTCGGTGGACGAGTAGAAATGTCCGACCTACATGTAGATGCCAAGCATCAAATCATCTTGCCAAGTAGCCATCACGTGACTAGAATCCTGATACAGAAATACCACGAACAGAATGCGCACATGGGTCCGGTACATATTTTGTCCTTATTGCGGCAAAAGTATTGGATAATTCACGGACTGCAAACTGTGAAGTCAGTCATTGGCCAGTGCATTACGTGTAAACGACAGCTGCAACGACCGGAAGTCCAACAGATGAGCGATCTTCCAGAAGAACGACTCACACCGGACAAGCCGCCATTTACCTATGTAGGAGTTGACTATTTCGGACCTATGTACGTAAAATCAGGTCGGAAACATCACAAAAGGTATGGTTGCCTGTTCACGTGTCTGACAAGCAGAGCTGTTCACCTTGAAATTGCACACAGCCTAGACACAGATTCGTTCATATGCGCGTTGCAGCGATTTATTAGCCGTAGAGGTCGTCCAGAAAAAATTTTCAGCGACAATGGTAAGAATTTTGTAGCTGGCGAAAGGGAGTTAAACGAATCTATCAGTTCTTGGAATGAACAGTGCATGACAAGGTATTTTCAACAAAATGAAATTAAATGGCATTTCAACCCACCATACGCCGCTCATATGGGTGGAGTATGGGAAAGACTCATTAAGGCAACAAAAAGGGCTTTGAAGTCTGTCATTGGCGAACAACTTCTCAATGATGAAGCATTGTACACTCTTATCACGGAAGTTGAGAAAATCTTGAATGATCGACCAATCACGCAGGTAAGTGTTGATCCCAAGGATCCACAACCGCTTACACCAAATAAAATACTGCTGATGCGTTCAAATACGTGTTTCCCACCAGGTACGTTTGAAAAAAATGATAACTACTGTAAACGATGGTGGCGACAAGTTCAGTATTTAGCGAACGTTTTCTGGAGAAGATGGGTGCGAGAATACATCCCGACCTTGCAGGTAAGGCAAAGGTGGCATAATTTCCAAAGGAATGTGTCCGTAAATGACCTCGTTCTCGTCTGCGATGAGCAATTGTCTCGCGGCAAATGGCCATTAGGCATCGTTCTCGATGTAAACAAAGGTAGAGACGGACTCGTAAGGTCATGTAAGGTCAGGGTAAACGGGTCTGTAAAGGTACGGCCGATTACGATGTTATGTATGTTAGAGCAGGAAACATTTCATGCTAACTGATAAAATGTTCATCTTCAAGAATTAACGCTTGATGAGAAAGTACGTTCTTTCTGATGTTTAGCCGTTATGATATTATATAAATGTACATGTACTATAAATCTAGATTAGTATGTCTCACCCTTGTGGATTGTAATTAATGTTTTAATTGTTATGAAATGAGTGTCATATTCTTCGTCTTCCCTTAACGTATATGAATGAACTTATGTAAAAAGGTTCATTGAGGGCCGGTGTGGCAGACTCCGAATGTTTGTGCAGGTTCTGATAATGGGTTTTACTATCTTTTGACAGCCATATATCATGTCCACATGTCCGGCGCAGTGTTAGTTTATGCGTTCTGGTTCATGTCAAAGCTTTAGGGTCTCAACAGATGAGTGTCTCCCATATTTAGAAAATGAAACTTTGAATTTATCAGTTAGAGGGCACTTTCTGCATTTTGGTTGGTCAAAACTGTTCCTAGAAATAATAATCGTATGCAAATGCAAAATTTGCCGCCTTGCCAGAGCGCAGTTGATTTTGAGAATTCGTCAAGTAAAGCACGATTTTTGTATCTTTCAATTTCACTACGTTTTGGGCACAGATAGCATTGTTCAGTAAGTTCAAATTTTATTGTCTTGTTTGGAGAAGTATATTTTGTTTAAATAATTTCGTTCTGAAACAATTACACACTTTATTGTTAAGGTAAATACGTCTGTATTTCTATTAAGTAATTAATTTGTTTACATAACTAGCTGCAGGATTCCCAGAATTCCTTGTTAAAGATATATTATGTTTTTGTGTTAATACTTGTATGTTCTTATGCACTTGTAAGCATATCTTTTTTGTATTTTATGTTTTACTGAGAGTGTAAATGTTTGACTTTCAGATAACCGCTCTTCAACGCACGTATTCTATTGTACAGTAGCCAGGAATAAAAGTGAATTAGCGCGTATATTGTATCTTTTCTCGTTGCCCAAGACACTTGGTGAAGCTGCCCACTACAGCCGTGCTGTAGTGCTAGTTAGTCAGTACAATCCCCAGCGAAACCACAGTTGTGGCTTAGTAATGCTGTGACAGTATATGTGGGCTTTGAGGTTATACATACATTTAACTTTGAAGTCTGTGTGATTAATTCAAACTCATTTTTGGGTCAGTACAATGAATCCTTAATAAAACACCATCAATATTCCCAAGTTAATTGTGTCTGGCCTGAAGACACTCCTGACAATATTAAATAATCTTTCAAGTGATGCAGTTGCAGGGATCAACACATGTTTCTTTGAAAGCTGGAATAATGAACACTTTTCCTCAAATATCAAACTGGTCAAGACTGGTGATGTTTTAACTGTCTTTGTGTTAATCTAAATTCTATCAGGCTTCACTTCTAACAATTGATGTTTTAATAGGTTGGTATTATAGTTATGATAATTATCGAGTGAAAAGTAAGTCTTCCATACGGAAGTAAGTTTGTTCCTTGATTATAAAGTTAGCTTATAGTAAAGATAAAAACAGAAGTATTTCAATAACGCAAGGCGAAATAACGAAAGGATATTAAGCGTAAAACGCCACGTAAAAAACTCAAAGCGAAATACTCCAAAAAGTATTAATGAAATTTCGCTTAAGAGGATACATGTCAAGCCAATAACGCCTGACGAAGCAAAGAAGGCTTTTTGTACAGTTAATATGGCATTAATTTGCATGACGCCTCTTCGTTTTTAGCAAAAATGGCGTTCTGTCTTTATTTCCCATGGACATTTGTAATTTTGTTATTTCATCTTTTCGTTTTGCGTTTTCTCTCTCTTTTTTTTTCCTTCTTTTCGCTTGGTGTTATTTCGTGAAGGAAACGATGGAGATGACATAAATCAGTCACCAACTAAAGAAGAAGATAACCGTTGAGTGAGTTAAAAATGTACATTCTTCAATATCAAGGTCACTGTTCCGACGACCGTTGCCGATAACAACAGAACGATGTGTATTGACATACTACAATGTGGAAAAAATGTAAATAATTATCATCCTTAATGCATACATATTAATAAAGTTAGAGAACAGTAACTGTTGTGGAAAGCTTAGAAACTTTTACAAATGTACAATATCCAATATTAAAACCTTCCACGTCAGTATCAGCACCGAATGAAAATGTCTTCAGTTTGATCATTTATTTTATTTTGATTTGATAACTAAAGCTATATAAAGCTATATTCCATTGCAATAGCATTGTTTAAACCATGTTTACACACCACTTACACTTTACGGATCTGTCGCATGCTTTGATTCACGTAATTTACTGAATTGCGTTAAAAATGTCAATTGCAATATCCGTTTTCACTTAAAACACATCAACACCGTTCACGAAAATATCGGAATGAAGAACTACTGATCACTAAACCGTTCAGAATCAGCGAGCTTTGAACCACATAAATAAGGCAATCAGAATGTTGCCTATCCTACTCCACATAACTTCTAAAATAGCTTTAGTTTGTGTTAACGCTGAGAGATTGACTGTAATTGCGACGTGTCGATCCAACTACATTAAGAGATGTACACCGAAATCTGCTTCCTATCTGCCGACAGACTTGGTGGGGTCCGCACCATTTCCAGCAGCAACACCATTCGGCCACACCCTCCTGTACACTCATCAGCATCACCAGGCCAGACAACAGTAATAGAACATTTAAGTTCAGCATATTCACATCTGAAACGCAAAAACACAACAACATTTAAATAAAAACTAAACTCCTTATAATATTTTTATCATCAAAACGTATCGTCATCGGTCCGCTTCATTGAAATGCTTGAAGAAGGTTAATGAGTGTAACTTGCTCACAAATGTTTATTTGAAAATAAAACGGTTTTTTGGTAATGTTCTGAATATTCTGTAAAAATTCTAGAAACATAGAATGTTCAACAGAGATCATAGAAGAACAAGGACAGAAGATTCCGACTCGCATAGGAATCCATTGAAATTTTTTGGAAGATGTACTTATTAAGTGTCTGTGTGAAAGTAAAGTTCTGTTCTGTTTTTTTTTTAAAGTTTTATTTGTATGCGCGTCGAAAATATATACTGTGATCAATTATCTCAAAACGAATAATAATAATAATAATAATAATAATAATAATAATAATAATAATAATTACCTGGTAATCTAACGAATCACGCGTATATCCTGTTTCGCTTGGTTTATCCAACAGAAGCCGCTAGAACTATGATGTAAACAGGACGAGATTATCATCATGTATCGTTTGTGAGAAAAACAAAATACTTAGCAATTAGAACATTTGTACAGTCAAACCGCTCTGTTAAGGGACCTCAGTAACTATATAAACACATAATCATTAAGTGTTAAAATTGATGTATGTGGTAATAATTTATGGAGCCATACCGGAATTCTGTGCAATGACCCAAGAATATTATGCCGCGAGAACATGCCAGCAAAGTGCGCGTTTTATCTTGTTGGTTCCAGTAAAGTTCTCCATCGGGCGAGGTCGCTGAGAAAAAAGTCTGTACATAAAGATTCAAAAGACTCTCTCTCTCTCTCTCTCTCTGTCTCTCTCTCTCTCTCTCTCTCTCTCTCTCTCTCTCTCTCTCGCTTTATCAAAATTACGGTTAATCTCAGATTATAAGCGTACAGTTACCCGAAACGGAAGTTGCTGAGCTATACGCCGACGATCAGTTAGTTGATAACATAAAAACAAGCGACCTAGGGTAACTGTACGCTTATAATTAATTGTGTTAATTAATTGTTAGTGAGCTACGTGGTTCCTAGAATGTCTGCTATATATCTCATACAGGTTTTACTGTATTTTGTATTTCTTAGACACTTATCAGTTCTTTCCGTCTAAAAAGATTAAAAGCCCGATATAATTTCCTGAAAGCGAGATTTTAATGCTGTTTACCAGTTCTTGTTGAAATTTTTGTGCGTGGATAACTCAAAGGGATTGCGCAAGTTTGTAAGTAATTTTTATTAAGGTATTGCTCTTGCACATATAATGATTAGTATTATTTCAAATTTAACATTTCAATTGCAACATCAGCATTTCACAATGCTTTGGCAAGTATTTACGCGACAAGTACATAAAATGCTATGGGAATATGACATAGACACAATTACACTTTAATTGCAAATAATTAAAAAACAACAACAGAGCAACATATATTTAAAATAGATTAAATAAGAATGCAGAAAGTGTAGCTTTTCTAAAGACGATATTGAAAAGATATCGACGGAAAGAATTAATTAATAAAGAGGTACATGATTTAGGATCGAAGCATACTTAGCCAATGGTTTTTGGAAGATATGAGATGCATGCATGTGTTCAGTGTCGTCCAACTATAATCTTGATAAATTAAGACAGGGGTAATGACGATGGGCATATTATATTTCCTGAAAACTGGTTTTGAAATAGTATTACCACACGGTATGTATCCCAATAATCAGCGCTCGGATGACAACGTCAGGCTCGGATGATAAGCGCGGCTCGAGTTGCGGATGAGAGTGAAAAAATGTAAGCATTTTTACTTTTATCTATTACTTACGCCGATTTAAATGACGTTAGTGATTGCAATTGTTCTAGGCCAACATAAGCTATATAAAACTGCAATGGTTTTTGCAGACAGTCTCTACATGGTGGTGAAAATCACCGAAGAAGGTGGAAAATTCGACCCATCGCTCAAAATTAAACAAGTTTCCATCTGTATTTAGGTAGTTAAGTGAAGAAAACATAACTATTTGATCCTTTACTGTCCCTCTGTTAATAAACATTCACAACATGGTAACACAGTTTGATAAATCTAAATCTTACTTTTTCTGAAGATGTCAAAGCGAGATGGATAATCGCTGTCTTCAGTAAAATTTGTTAAAGATAATAGGTGGCTCTAACTGAATAATGGCCAGGCTTTCAATTTTATCTTCAGGAAATTGTATCAATACTTAATGTTTTTAATCATTTCTCAACTGTAAAATCGCGTTTTATGTTCGCCCTTTGTCCGTGCGTGTGTGTGTGTCAACAATGTCTTCAAACGACAACTCATCTACAGGCCAAATTTTAAAAAAATGTTTTTGATGAAGGTTTATTTTGCAACCAATAGAAATAACAGATTCAACATGAAACGAGAAACGAAACAAGCAAATTCGTTGAATTTATATCCCCCGCCGAGTACTGGTTATTACTAACACAACAGCTGAAGTCATAGGGCTTTATTTAGATATTTATTATGGATGGCAAAAAAGGTGAAAAAAAAACTTCAGATGGTGAAAAGGGTTGGGCAGCTCACCAGAATATAAAAATGAGACAAAAAGTCTTCAAGTTGTTGAAATGAAGAATGCAGTAGTAAAAATATAGTGCTGTATTTAAAAGAAATCTATGCAGAAGTTGCATAGAAGTAGCATATAAACGAATACTACTCTATATGCATAGTGCATAACTTATAACTCTGTGTTAAACGGTCAGACCAGAACAGGACAACAATATGGGCATCTTGTCTTGGTATTAATGGTTTCCATAGATTCCTGCTGAGAAATAGCAAGGAAACAAATACTGCTCTCCAAGCAAAATGCATAACTTATCAAAGGGCTATAACTCTGTGTTAAAGGATCTGACTGAATCAAGATGACAATATGTGCGTCTCCTCTTGGTATTGATGGTTCCCAGAAAGTTTCATTAAAATCCATCCAGTAGTTGCAGAGAAATAGCGTGGAAACAAATTCTGCTCTATTTGCATAAGGTATAAGTTATCAAAGGGCAATAACTCTGTGTTAAACAGTCTGACCCGAACAAGATGACAAAATGGGCATCTCGTCTCAGTATTGATGTTTCCCAGAAAGTTTCATTTCAATCCATCGAGAAGTTGAAAAGAAATAGAGCGGAAACAAATACTGCTCTATTATGCATAAGTCATCAAAAGGCAATAACTCTGTGTTAAACAGTCTGTCTGGAACAAGACAACAATATACACATCTCTTCTTGGTATTGATGGTTCTCAGAAAGATCAATTGAAATCCATCCAGTAGTTGCAGAGAAATAGAGGAAAAGAATACTGTTCTATAATATGCATAATGCATAAGTTATCAAAGGGCCATAACTGTGTTAAATAGTCTGACAGGAACAACATGATGATATGCACATTTCCTCTTGGTATAGATGGTTTCAAGAAAGTTTCATTGAAATCCATCCAAAAGTTGCAGAGAAATAGCGCGGAAATAAATACTGCTATATATGCATAATGCATAAGTTATCAAAGGGCAATAACTCTGTGTTAAACAGTCTGACTGGAACAAGACCATGAGATGCGCATCTCTTCTTGGTATTGATGTTTTCCAGAAAGTTTCATTGAAATCCATTCAGTAGTTGCAGAGCAATAGCATGGAAATGAATACTGCTATATATGCATAATGCATAAGTTATCAAAGGGCCATAACTCTGTGTTCAACAGTCTGACTGGAACAAAACGACAATATGCGCATCTCCTCTTGGTATTAATGGTTCTCAGAAAGATTCATTGAAACCCATTCGCTAGTTACAGAGAAATAGCGCGGAAACGAATACTGCTCTATATGCATAATGCATAAGTAATCAAAGGGTAATAACTCTGTGTTAAATGATCTGACCGAAACAAGACAATGATATGCGCATCTCCTCTTGGTATAGATGGTTTTCAGCAAGTTTCATTGAAACCCATCCGCTAGTTACAGAGAAATAGCGCGGAACAAATACTGCTCTATATGCATAATGCATAAGTTAATGAAGGGCAATAACTCTGTGTTAAATGGTCTGACCGAAACAAGACAAAGATATGCGCAACTCCTCTTTGTATAGATGGTTTTCAGCAAGTTTCATTGAAATCCATTCAGTAGTTGCAGAGAAATAGCGCGGAAACGAACACTGCTCTATATGCATAATGCATAAGTTATCAAACGGCAATAACTCTGTGTTAAATGGTCTGACTGGAACAAGACAACGATATGCGCATCTCCTCTTGGTATTGATGGTTCTCAGAAAGTTTCGTTGAAATCCATCCAGTGGTTGCAGAGAAATAGCTCGGAAACGAATACTGCCCTATATACATAATGCATAAGTTATCAAAGGGCCATAACTCTGTGTTTAATGGTCTGACCGAAACAAGACAACGATATGCGCATCTCCTCTTTGTATAGATAGTTTGCAGCAAGTTTCATTGAAATCCTTTCAGTAGTTGCAGAGAAATAACGTGGAAACGAATACTGCCCTATATACATAATGCATAGGTTATCAAAAGGCCATAACTCTGTGCTAAATGGTCTGACCGGAACAAGACGACGATATGCGCATCTCCTCTTGGTACTGATACTTCCTACAGAGTTTCGTTGAAATCCATTCAGTAGTTGCAGAGAAATAGCGCAGAAACGAATACTGCCCTATATACATTATGCATAAGTTATCAAAGGGCCATAACTCTGTGTTAAATGGTCTGACCAGAACAAGACGATGATATGCGCATCTCCTCTCAGTACTGATACTTCCCACAGAGTTTCGTTGAAATCCATCCAGTGGTTGCAGAGAAATAGCCCGGAAACGAATACTGCCCTATATACATAATGCATAAGTTATCAAAGGGCCATAACTCTGTGTTAAATCGTCTGACCGGAACAAGACGACGATATGCGCATCTCCTCTTGGTACTGATACTTCCCACAGAGTTTCGTTGAAATCCATCCAGTGGTTGCAGAATTAGAGAAATAGCCCGGAAACGAAATTCGGACGGACACCGTGACACCGTGACGACGTGACACCGTGACACCGTGACGGACGGACAACGCCAAAACAATATCCCCCTCCCGATTTCATCGGCGGGGGATAATAAAATGTTTATTGGAAAAAATATAGAAGAAGAGCCGTCGGTATCTTTCTGCTAGATGGATGAAAATTAAAATAAATAAAATAAGTCACTAGTGACTTTTCAATTGTCTTTTACCAGAAAAACTTATATTAGAAAATTTTTGGAACTAACAGGACATTCTATTGTTTTTAAAGGTGTTGAGCGATTATCTCTTGTGTGTCATCTTTTTTATGAATGGTGAATATAATCTCGTCTGTGACTGTGATGCATTTTTGTTGGGATGTCACTGCGTTTGGTATGACACTTGGTAGGACTCGAGTACGGTATCCTTTTTTACCAGTTGACTCATCTAGTAGAAATTCCTGGTATTTCATGCACAGGAATAGCGTCAAGTGGGAGACAACCTCTGTCAAAAATTCCCTCTCTGTGCCACACCAGTAGCATTTGAAACCAGTACTCATAGTTTCTGCAATGTAATTAAATATGCAATTTATTACACTTCGTGGCGCTTAACTTGACAAGAGTGTGAATTGTTTCTAAGAAAGAATGGTATATTTGTAAGTTTCATATTGCTAAGCATCGTATATCAATACTCGTACAAACCATATATCTACATTGGAAATTTTGTATCAAAGTATGGTGTTCAGTACTGGTCACCGGTGTCTAGAACTGGGTGTGTATAGAACCAATGAATGATTTGGAATGTTAACAACTACAAGCTGAAAACTAGCAAACTCAGGTTATCTTTTGCAACCAATAGAAATAACAGATTCAAAATTAAACGAGAAATGAAATAAAATGTTTATTGGAAAAATATAGAAAAGGGTGTATAACCTGAATCATGATATTATTATGTGAAATGATTTATTGTACATCTAAATCACTTAAGATTACTACAGTGCCAATATAACTTGTATGACCTTCATTATTACTCACTGAAAATAGATGTTGGACAATGACTTCTGGTCCTGGAAGATAAAAAATTGATTTAAAAACTAATAAACATTACTTTAAAGCCAAAAAACATTATGATGAAAAGGTCAGTTTGTTCATTAACCATACAATTTTAAATGTAGCCAGCTATTATCTTCACTGAAGCCAGCGATTATCCATCTCGCTTTGACATCTTCAGAAAAAGTAAGGTTTAGATTCATTTTTATCTAACTGTGTTACCATGTTGTGATTGTTTATTAACAGAGGGACAGTAAAGGATCAAATAGTTATGTTTTCTTCACTCAACTACCTAAATACAGATGGAAACGTGTTTAATTTTGAGCGATGGGTCGAATTTTCCACCTTCTTCGGTGATTTTCACCACAATGTAGGGACTGTCTGCAAAAACCATTGCAGTTTTATATAGCTTATGTTGGCCTAGAACAATTGCAATCACTAACGTGATCTAAATCGGCATTAGTAAAATATTAAAGTAAAAATACTTACGTTTTTCTCACTCTCATCCGCAATTCGAGCCGCTCTTATCATCCGAGCCTGACGTTGTCATCCGAGTGCTAATTATTGGGATACATACCGTGTTACCATCACAGAGAATATTTAGCTGTCAAATGAACGATCCTTATGAAACGATATCAATATCATTAACGCAAAGAAACATTAGTCACGGGTATATTTTGAGAAAAACTTGAGTGACTTCCGGTTTCGTTTCAGAAGCGAATACAATGAGATTGACTGTTGTATTACTGCTGACCGTGCTGGTGTTGCTGGTGGCGGTGCAGGAGGGAGGGACCTACACGTGGTGTGGCTGGAGGAGGTGTAGACCTGATCATGTGTGTCGGCAGATAGGAAGCAGGTTTAGGTGTCAGTCTTCAGGATCTGGTGCACTGGGAATGGAATCATCTCCGCCAAACATATTCCGCCAGATAAACAACAGAAATGCTCAAAAATAATAAAAGAACACAGTTTTACGACGGGAGAACATTAACCAATGATATAATTCAGACAGTTCTTGGTGTTATTGAAGAACCGGATATCAAACATTTGTTTAGAGCTGCCTATTCACACATCCGGGTGCAATTCTTCAATGTCTCGGAAGTGGTTACACAATCGTATCAACTCGGCGATCTCCGGCAAGCTTCGGATATGCACGAGATATCTTAGGTAGAATCACCGAAGCGTGATCCGAGTAGTGGTTACTATGTAATGACTATAAATGACTAAAAAGGAACGAATTTCGCAGAAATGTCGGACAGACTACTAGTAATCAGTGCATTTTATTATATGTTGATAGTAAATTTTCTTGCGTTAGTAACAATTTCAGGAATACTATATCACATATACTTTGTTTACAGGTCTTCTACAGCTTTAAGTTTTCAGTTCTGGATATTTGAAATCACTAAATATTTTCACCCTGATAGGCTACCATGTTTTTTCATCGCGTTTCATTTGTTTTCTTATTTAGATGCTTAAAGTTGTTTTCTTGCTTGCTGTCGATGGCTCTCCTTCGTAAATTAAATGATGAAGCCGAAGGATGCGTCATTATTTTACTCAACTAAGTATAGTTGGGTAGAAATAATTAGAGAGTCACGTGATACCATTGTTATAGAAAAACAAAATGATCTTCCCGTAGAAAGTTGAAGCCTGGAGTGATCAGTTTTGGAGAGGAGACATTTAAATGTCTTGTAATTAATATATTTACCTTTTTAAAAGTACTTAAATGTTACGCGACTGTCTAGTTATCGGCTTTTGTATTATATGCTAATAAAGAAACACTACTCATACAACAATGAACAATAAGTTAAATGTTTTACTTCCCTTTACTCAATAACTATTATTGCATGTATTGTTTCTTATATACTGATGTTGTTCTCTTTCATAGCACTTGTTAGTCAGAACTTGAACATTAAACATGTAAACCAAAATTGTCGTTGTTACATCTCGTACGCATTCCCAAAGAATATAACATGGTGACAGAAGTGGTGAAAAGGCGTCGCAAACATTGCAAATGGCGAAAAGTGGCTAAAATTTCAAAAATGAATTTTGGAGGAAATACGTATTGCCACCTAGATTTTAGTAAAGAAATGTATTTAGCTAAGGATGTAGTTAATGTTTGCAAGCTAAATTTAGTCTAATTCATGTTCTAATTACAAAGCACATGCTAAAACAAAAGAAAAACCATTTGCATGAGAACTCTCAAATTCATGGACAATATACCAAAGCAACTCATACTTGAAATAAGTATATGCTGGTCTACAATGTTTAGTGCCAATTCGTCAAAATAATGTTATGGTTTTCAAGAAATTTAAAATTGAAAGATGGAAAATATGCAATTCCACGTCAATCCAGAATCCGTTATAGGAAACTAAGCAAATTCAATACATTGATATTGTCCAGCAATATTGACCTTGCACTCTTGCATTTGACCCCATATTCGTTAATTTTCGTACATGTTACGATCGGTAGTCCGGCA
This sequence comes from Corbicula japonica, assembly GCA_038501625.1. Classification (NCBI taxonomy): domain Eukaryota; kingdom Metazoa; phylum Mollusca; class Bivalvia; order Venerida; family Cyrenidae; genus Corbicula; species Corbicula japonica. The sequence continues at coordinate 462,999 of JAZAYU010000295.1, forward strand.
TCTATTCCAATATATACTCCACACATCACTAAGGTGTAAATTGAACAATATTTCGGTGTTTTCGCTGATACCCGTGTTTATTCAATGACCTTTAAGAAAATTAATGAAGTGCCAGGTAAATATTGTTGGACAACTTTCATTTTCTTAAATAAATAAACATGTTAAAAAATCTACAGATATTGTTTTTAATTGTACATGCTCATTGATCCAGCCAGGTGGAGGCATCGTGGTCATTAATGGCCATGCCATTTAGTTATGTACTATTAACATATAAGACAAACAAAAATGGAAATGTCCGACTGGAATGCTGTTTACGCGATAATCGCTTGTCTGATTCAGGTTTTCCTCTTCACAAATGATTGAACTCGTTCATCGCAATTGCCCGATTCCTCGTTAAGATAAAAACGCATTATATGCATTCCTTACTACAAGAACCCAGATAGCATGCTGACGTTGGCCCAACGTTGGGCCAATGTCGTCAGTGACGTCGGCCCAATGTTGGCATATGACGTTGGCCCAATGTAATTTTGCTCATCGGCCCAACGTTGGGCCAACATGCTGGCTCAACATTGGGCCAACGTCGTTTTGTCGGCTTTGTTCAGTTGGCCCAACGTTGGGCCAACATCGGAATTTCAACATAATTTTGCCGACGTTGGCCCAACATTGGCCCAACGTAAGAAAACTTCATCAACAAACTTTGAGAGACTGACTTCTGATCCAGAAGGCATGGTTCAAAACCCAGCAGAAATGTTGTTCTTCCGTGACATTCTGAATCCGAAAGAGAATGCGGTTAGAAACACATTGAAGTGGTTCTCTGATGGTTTTGGACCAATAACATGACGTAGCTATCCAGCTTGATTGTTGGTTGTTCTTCACATCTCAAGGTTCATTCTCCACAAGAAAAGCAAGAAAGTCGTGGTGCTATTTTAACTGGTTGTGTGACATTTAATATTAAATCAAACCAATCACAGTAGAATTATTTTCAAAATTTATCAAATCTAGGTGTTTCATACAAAGGATATGCTTAAAAAAATCATGTTCAAAATATTATATAGTTCATGTAGACAATAAATGTCATATTATTTTTAAAGATACTTTGTAAAGTCTTTATTTTTTTATGAAGATGACTCTTCCTCATTTTCTTCATTTCTCTTCTCTTCTTGTTCATTGCTCTTTCTACTTTGATCTTTTTTTTCTTTAATTTGTTCTCTTTTATTTTCTCTTCCCTCTTCTCTCTGTCACAAGCCTACCCAAATCAGTCCTTAATAACATTGCTGATTTCAGCATCTGTTGCTATCCCACAAAATGTGTTTGTCTTAACGTTTCTGCAATAAAATAGAATAAAGGTTGTTCACAACAGAAAATAAGAACATTCAAAATGTTCAAAAATTTTATCATATCCAATTACGCACATATACATTTTATGAAGAATGCTGTAACCCTTTCCTCCATATAAAAGCATTTATCAAATGTGCGAACAGTGTAGATCCAGATCAGCTGGCACAACCGTGCAGTCTAATCAGAATCTACACTATTTGCTTTTTTATTTATTATGTTATTTCTGATAAAAAAAGCAAAGATTGCAGATCCTGACCAGACGGCACAGTTGTGCTTTCTGACCTGGATCTGCAATGTTTGCGACTGATTAAGGGAAGAATGGGTAAATTCAGTATGTTATATTCAACAAAAATGAATTGAACAAAAGGAAATGTATAGCCATACTTATCTTCAATTGATTTTAAATATGAATCAGAATCAGAGTATATTTCAAGAGTCAATACTGTTTAGTTTTCCTATCAGAAGAATTAAACAATGTAAATAAAGTTTATCTTTCAGTTTATAAAACTGTTAAATTAAAAATAAGGGAGATCTAGATACATGTACTTACTTTATTGTACTGTCGTCCAATATTCTAAAATTTATCCTCCTTTGTTTACAAGCTCACTGCTATATTGGTTGCTCAAAATGTGAAGATGTACATTGCACAAAGAGCTATTATTCCTGTATCAGTCTCCCTTCTGTTTCTAATTGCAAGGTTGCTATGGTAACTGGATAACTGACCATTCAGCTGTAATAAGCCTGACCCCGCTAACAACATGTGGTTCTTATCTCTACAACTTATAATTGCATGTATACAACCTCATAGTGTTAGTATTTACTGTAAAGATAATTTTATCTAAATGCCACTTAATAAAATTAACATAAAGACATATACGCAATTTGAAATTCCTACATAACAAAAATATATTTTCTTGAAGTACAAAACATTTACAAAATAATGTCCGTTCGTCCGTTTACAAGCCAGTCAGTCAGCAAACAGATCTTTTTAATCAAGTTTAAGTTGTCTCCATTTTTTATAAACCTATAATATAAGGAATTCAGTCTTTTCAGTAGTGTAAAATAAAAATTTTATTTTGAAGGTTGGCATAATGTTGTAAATATGACGTCATTTTAACATCGTTGGCCCAACGTTGTACCAATGTCGACGTGCCGATCAAAACCATTACTCCAGATAACGACGTTGGGCCAACATTGGGCCAACGTTGCTCACCCGATGCCGACATTATGCCAACCATACGACCAAATGCCAACGTTGGGCCAACGTCAGCTTGCTTGTAGGGAAGTTGTAGTTCATTTTAAACAAAGGTGTATTTTGAATAGCACCTACACATTTTTTAAGTTAAACTCTGATTTTTAGTAAATACTCAAAATATTACGGGTAATTCTGGAATCAAAATAAATGGACAACAAATTTTCAAAACTGTATTTTAAACAATGACCTGAAAGATCTGCAATCTAGGTTTTATTCTTAGTTCCTATTCAGATATGGCACAAAACCTACACTATTTAGTATTAACCTTTATTTTAATACACATGTGCTTTGGAAGAACAACAAACAAATTTAACATAAATATTTATTCGTAACTCATTCCTACAGGCGAATTGTAAGGAAAGTATTAATGGGGTCATTGACTGATACCATGGTTGATAGTTGCCGCAAGTGTTGGTCTAGCATCCTTCTGTGGACAACAATGATGATGACGGTTGCTGCGCTGACTGTCTTTGATATTGAGATGATGTACCGGGTATATTTTCTGGATTGACTTGACATGAGCAAACGTGTATTGTCCCTATTCTTTCGTAATGGCAAACAAAGATAGGCCTTGCCCGGACTGTTGAGGCGGAGATACGTTTCCCGGATGTGAGTAGTCCGTATGATATCCACCGGAAGTCAGGCGATTTTGATTTTGGAATATGTATGAATAGCTGGCTGTATACGTGAATGTTTGTATCCAGTTAATATCTGATAATTTTTGTTAGGGTTTGTTGCACTCTGCATCGACGGAAACCCATTTAAATAGTTTGGTTTTACAAATGACGGTGATGATAACTTGTTAGGGTGATGAAAATCTCTGGGAAATCGGTATATATGATGGTGTTACATGAACACTTCCTATCAACGGTTTGTAGAGAGCGCATACATTGTTCTTTCTGCGTGTTGAAGCTCTACGGTTCTGAAACCAAATTTCAAAACACATCTTAACGATAAGATCTACAGAAATTTAACAGTGAAACTTAACCGGGGTCAAATTTTAAGCGTGCGAGTAAAATGTTTTTTTCTAAATTGCCGCTTTATTTTTGAGGCGACTGTAAAAAGTATACCCGTAGTTCACTTCTGTGTAGTTATCAGTTTCAATTACCTGCCTTGATGGTATTATGCTCATTAAAAATGCAGAAGAATGTCAATCATTGTGGTTGTCAGTATATAGGCATACTTGAACTATCCTTCTTTGGGGGACATGGATGGTATGTATAGTGTGTCTGTCTCTTGCATAGTTGGCAGGCGCTGCCGACGTATTTGTTGGCTTTGAGGTTATATATACATTTAACTTTGAAGTCTGTGTGATTAATTCAAACTCACTGTTGGGTCAGTACCATAAATCCCTCATAAAACACCATCAATATTCCCACTGAACTCTTATCCAAGTTCTTTTTTTGTCAGGCCCCTTTTCAGGGTAACCCCATTTATTTTGCAAAATTTGTGAAATACAGCAGAATACAACATCAATACAATACTTTTAACATAAAATACAAATATATGAAAATGTAGTACTACCACGGACGTTGTAAAGATTTTTTTTTATTTTCGGATGAAAATCTATACTAACACAGACACAGGGTATTGGTCCCATAGGACACCCTTGTTTGTGTCACGCAGCGGGACTTATGAAAAGGAAACTGAAATTCGTTTTAAACCAAAAAGAAAACGACATAATTATGTACTTAGTTTCATTACAACCTTTCATGTTCATTTACAAAATGTGTATATTTCAATTAACATAATTGTCAGTAGTTTTACACTACAGAAAAGTGTTGTAAAACATGAACACACCAAAAATTCACACAAAGAGTAAACATATTTTATACAAATTAACAACTTATTAGTAAATGTTTATGCATTTTTTTCACTACGCTGTCCAGTTTGTTATGCCATATAATGAATTGGATTGACAACGCATATGAACAGACCTAAAGAATTGGTACTAAAATCGACTAGTTAATATGTTCACCTTTTTCCATTTAATTAAGAATTCTTCGAGCTTATTACATCTTATAGCTATTTCTTTGTTTATTTTTAATTTATATTTCATGTAGGACCTTGCACAATTTATGGACGGAATACAGCACAGTGTTTTGCATTGGTAGATATATAGCCGAATTTATCCAAGTTCGCTGTGTCTTGCATGAAGACATTCCTGACAATTTTAAATAATCTCTCAAGTGATGCTGCAGTTGATGGGATCGAAACATGTTTCTTTGAAAGCGGGAATAATGAACACTTTTGCAATAATTCATCAAACATCAAACTGGTCAAGACTGTTGATGTTTTAACTGTCTTTGTGTTAATCTAAATTCTATCAGGCCAATCCTGATGCACTTCTAACAGCTAATAGGTTGGTTTTATAGTTATGATAATTATCGAGTGAAGAATTAAGCCTTCCATACCGAAGTATGTTTGTTCCTTGATTGTAAAGTTAGCTTATAGTAAAGATAGATAGATATTCTTTTAATCCTCCAAAAGAAGAGCAGCATACATATATACATGTAACAGGCGAAATAACGAAAAGACATCAAGCGTAAAAGGCCACGTAAAAAAATCCAAGCGAAAAAAAAGCGAAATACTGCAATAGATTCGGAAATTTCGATGAAGAGGATAAATGTCAAGCCAATAAACAACATAACGCCGGACGAAGCAAAGAACGCTTTTTTGTACAGTTAATACGGCATTAATTTGCATGACGGTTTTTCGTTTTTAGCAAAAATGACGTTCTGTTATTATTTCCATGGCTTTTTTGTAATTTCGTCTTTCCGTTATTTCATCTGTTCTTTTTGCGTTTTTCCCTTCTTTTCGCTTGGCGTTATTTCGTGAAGGAAACAGTGGAGATGGCATAAATCAGTCACCAAATAAAGAAGAAGAAAGTCGTTCGGTGAGTTAAAAATGTATATTCTTCAATATCAAGATCACATTGCCGGTAACAACAGAAAGATGTGTATTGACAGACTACAGCATGGAAAAAATGTAAATAATTGTCATCCTTAATGCATGCATATTAATAAAGATAGAGAACAGTTGTGGCAAGCTTAGAAACTTTTACAGATGTAAAATATTCAATATTGCGACCTTCGACGTCAGTATCAACACCTAGTGAAAATGTCTTCAGTTTGTGCATTTATTTTATTTTGATTCGATAACTACTCGTATAGATATATTCCGGTGCAATAGCACTGGTTAAAACATGTTTACACACCACTTACTCTGTACAGATCTGTCGCATGTTTCATTTTACGCCAATTACTGAAGTTTGTTTAAAATGTCAATTGCAACATCCGTTTTCCCTTAAAACACATCAACGTTCACGAAATAATCCAATGAAGAACTGCTCTTGGTACTGATCATTTAACTGTTCAGCGAGCTTTATACCACACAAATAAGGCAATCATTCTATCGTATTCTACACTACTTCTAAAAAGCTTTAGTTCGTGTTAACGCTTTATTAGACCGACGGTTGTAAGTTAGTGTAATTTCGACGTGTCTCTCCAATTACATCAAGAGATGTACACCGAAATCTGCTCCCTATCTGCCGACAGACTTGGTGGGGTCCGCACCATTTCCAGCAGCAGCACCATTCGGCCACACCATCCTGCACACCAACTAGCATCACCAGGCCACACAACAATAATAGAACATTCAAGTTCGCCATATTCACACCTGAAACGCAAAAAAAAACCGAACCCAAAAACATTTAAATGAAAACTAAATTCTTATAACATTTATATCATCAAAACAGAACTCTATCAGTTCACTTTATTTGTTATTATACTTCATTAAAATGATTGAGTGTAACTTGAGTAAAAATTTAATGTTTATTTGAAAACAAAACAGTGCCCAAGGTTATAAAATTGAGCATGGAAACCAGTCTCAAATCTCAAGCATCTGATTGGCTGAAATGGCGCCATTTCAGTCAATCAGATGCTTGAGATTTGAGACTGGTTTCCAATCTCAGCTTTATAACCTTCAGCTCAATTTCTTGGTAATTTTCTGAATATTCTGTAAAAATTCTACAACCAGGAAACAAGGCTTATTGAACATACATGGAAGAACAAGGACAAACTTACCTGCTAGAAAGATTCCGACTCGCCTAGGCATCCTTTGAAAAAATGAAGAAATGTACGTAACTGATGTAATTAGTCTCTATATGAAAGTAAAGTTCTGTTTTGTTTATAATCTTTATTTGTATGCGCGTCGAAAATATATACTGTGATCAATTATTTCCAATGTATTATTAAAAAATACAATAATTACCTGGTATTCTATGTTGTAGTAAACAGCTAAAATCGTGTTTATATCCTGTTTCACTTGGTTTATCGAACAGAAGTCACTAGAACTATGATGTAAACACGACGTGATTATCATCATATATATCGTTTGTCAGAGAAACAACATACTTAGCACTTAGAACATTTGTACAGTCAAACCGGTCTATTAAGGGCCCTCAATAACTAAAAAAATGACACATTGATATTATCATTGATATCGGGGCCATAATTCTAAGAAATATCATGACGCTAGAACATGCCGACAATATGCGCTAGTGGTTGGAATCGGACGAGAAAAATTTAATCGATTAATCGGCTTCCTTCATGACCGATCATCGATTAAAGTCGATTAATTTACTTACACCTTTCTGAACTTTTTATTTAAAAATTTTATTAGTTACATAAATATATTATAATGTATTTTATCAAGTGAATTCATATTGGCCTTGTAATTGGGCCTCGTTTAGTCATATTGGCCAATGGATTCACTTGAATAATGATTTTTTTTAATTAACAAAAAAGCTATAGTTATAGATTTTAAAATTATTAATTTACCAGCCTGAAGGGATGAAGTGTTGATTCTTATTCAAAATATCAAATGTCTGGCAATCTTCTATCACTCAGTATCAGTCTGCAGATGTGACCTGGCTGGTATAAGCTACCAAGGAGATGCAGATATGCAAGTTGTTTCATTTTGAATAAATACAAAAACAACATTGCTATTCTGACACACTATGGCAGCCAACTCTCTTGTTCATCCAGTCTGAATGTTTAATTGTTTATTATCCAGAACGAGTTTACGTCCTGACACATTCCATCCATGGCATTCGCATGAACTACTCTATTTAACATGTCTGTAAGTTGGAGGAAAGCGTTGTGGGAGTGAGATTAGCAGACAACTGTGAGATTCCCGACATACGTCTCTCTGGGAGTCCAACCCTCCCTGAAGGCCCACAAGTGAGCTTGTGTATCGACCATAAGTTGGCGCCGCGCGCCACTGGTCCGCTGAGTGTGTATGATGCGCCAATTATGACTGAGAAAGAAAGTGGAGGGGGAGTGAGTGGTGCAGAGGACTGCATGACCCCCATATCCGAGAAGTCTGGGGGCCCAATTCCCTCAGATGACTCTCAAGCGGGTTTATGTATTAACCACAAGCATGCCAAATCTGCCACAGGCCTGCTTAGTGAGGATGATATGTCAATTACGACTTTGAAAGAGTGTGTCAAGGGAGAGAATGTTGCAGGAGACTGGGTGATTCTGAATACCGAACAGTCTGGCAGTCAAACTGCCCTGAGTAGCTCACAGGAGGGAGTGGGTACACACCATGGGTGTGTTTCACCTATTGCTAGATCACAAAGTAAATGTAATATTATAAATCAGGGCCCAGTCATGACAGATGAGGAATGTGAAGAGTTCTTCAGACTCTTAGACAATCATGTAGCCCAAATACACTCTGAGGGTTATTATTGTAATTATAATGTCCCAATAGTTAAAGGATCTCAAGATCTACCCGGTTTCACGCCCATCCTTAAAGAAACCCACAGGATGAATGTCCTAATCCATTCCCAAACTAAGGGAAAGACAACAGAAACGCCACTCTGTGACAAAACTCGAGAGGCAATTATCAGGCCCAAGTCCGTATCTGCCTGTACAGTATCTGTTAAGGTTGCAAGCTGGCCTTGACACAGCTTCTGAAGTCACAATGATTTCTCATATTATTTCTAGGTCCATAGCGAAACAAGCCCCAGCATCAGATGCTGCTGGGTTCTCAGATTTGTCCACTATAGTGTGTAGTGTTGGCCCAGTTGAGATTAAGATTGGTGGAAGAGTGTACTCCCAGAATGTGTGTGTTGCCCCTATCGGGGATGACATGCGCCTTGGACTAGATTTCCTGCAATATATAGGAGCGGTCATAGACATTGGGGGAGGAGTGTTGAGAAGTGATAGCTCGGAGGTGCCCTTAACATGCCGGGGAAATTCAATTGGAAATACTGTTGAGTCATGCAAGTGGCCCGGTCCATGTACCGATCCTGGAAGTTCCGAACAGCAAGATCGCTGTAACAGTGAACTAGGGTGCTCGAACCCCAACATTGAGCCAACTCCAACGATGCTTGGTTCGAACTGTGTTCCGTTTGGCTCCGGGAGGAGTACAGGTATACCAAGGGAAAGGTTACCTCCCGATAAGGAGAGCTTCCCCGGTTTAAATACAGAGCAAACATCATTCGATGTCTGTGTTGATTTGAGTCCCTTGAGTTCAGGATCATCAACCCCGGCCCCTTTAGGAAATCTGGCAGGGTCAGCGGCCCATGCCCCTTCAGGAGACATGTCAGGGCCATTTGCCCCAGCCCCTTCAGAGAATCTACCAGGGTCATTGGCCCTAACTCCTTCAGAGAATCTGCCAGGGTCACTGATCCGGGCTAGGTCAGAACATTCGCATAATGCAAGAGCATGCATCACTACTTTGCCTATTAAGACGGCATTAACCTCCCAAATAGAGTTGCAGTCTCATAAAGAGGGGTTCCGATGTGTGGTACTTACACCTTTCCCACCTTTCGGAGACCTAGTTCTATCTGCTAACTCCCCAGAAGGGTTAGCTCAGGCCGACCCAACCGCAGTGCAGGCAACATTTGGCCAACCATTCTCTTACCATAGGGCACCTAGGGTAACCCCCGGTGTGGCCAGCCTATCTCTGATACGCCAAGCCCTACTCAGTGTGAGACCCCCAGACTCGGGGCTGCCCGACTCTTCCGCCATTCCTTTCCATGTTGACTTCCACCCTATAGAACCCTTTCCATCGGCGGAGCCAACCATTAGTGACGCCACGTCCGTCGTCCCCTCCCCTCATGGGCTGGGTGAGAGCGCCTGGCCCCAGTTGACAATGGCCGTCAGTCCCGCCCCCATTGACAGCAGGATAAACCTGCGATATGTGGTGGCGGCATTCTGCAACCCGAACACTGATCCCCCTCAAGGAGCAATCCCTAGGTTGTCAGAATCTGGTGTTGACTTGTTCCGTCCAAGAGCCCAACAAGCAGATTTTGTTAGATATGGGGATACTGGGTTAAATAGGGCCCAACCAACCGTGACCGAAATCCCACAGGGTGCCCCACAACCCGCGGGACCCAAATCCCACAGGTAGCCCAACCACCTGTGGACCACAATACCCAGGGAGCACAACCGCCCGTGACCCGCACCCCACCAGAGGCCTTACCACCATGACCCACATCCCACCAGGGGCCCGACTGCCTATGATCCCTATGATCCAGGGGGCTGTTGTTATGGAGTTTTGGGATTTACACCAAGCCATGGGGATTATCATCGGATTTCACCATGGCTCTCCCGAACCGTGTGGGAGAACCCTGCAGGCCTTGGCCCAGAAGTTGGGCCTAACCATGGAGGATGTAGAAGAGGTGACTAGTGCTATGGCACATCGCCTCCACTTTCCCGGTGATCAGTTTGTTTGTTTGTTTGTTTGGGGTTTAACGCCTGGTTTCAACACTTTCTGGTTATATCCCGGCGGTCAGTCCACCTAACCGGTGTTCCTGGGTCTCTAACCAGTACTAACCAATTTCTCCGCAAGCGACTGACTGCTTCCTCACTTGAATCAGAGGTGAGGGACAAATGACTCTCAGACGCAATGTCCGAGTTCAATTGTCACGGAGAAATTTTTCCCGCCTCGGCTGGGGATCGAACTCACGACCCCTGGATTGACAGTCCGATGCTCTATCCACTGAGCTAGCCGGGCGGGCTTTCCCGGTGATCAGACCTAAGCCCACTATGGGCTGATTTGTGAGGGCGGCGGCCCTGCTTCCTGTATCTCCCGTTACATAATAATGTAGGGCTGTTGCCCCACCTCTCATGTCTCCATTGTTTTGGGGTTTTCCCCGACTCCTTTACTTGTCCCACTTACACCATTGATAAGGGTTAGTACCCAGCTAGTTCTTGAACGAGCAGACTAGTAGGGCGAGCGCCCCAACTTCTCAGGATCAACAATACCCAGCCCACTCTCTTAGGCTATATTTTCATATCATATGGCTATTACTCGATTAGCCAATGTCAATTTGGTGTTATTTTGTTATATTGATGTTCTCTTAGTTGTGGGGTTATTGCCCGAACAGCCCATCTAAATTTGTGTATAATTCTGTATTCTTTGTGGGTTTATTACCCAACTCCATATTCAGCATTAACATAACGGAGTTAGGGCAAGCATCCTGTCTTCTACTGGTTCACTGGACCAAGTCGATCCTGTCTCTAATATTGACGTAACGTTTGTACCGCCCTAACTGTCTCTAGACTGCACCATTCGTGCCCCGAACTGCTGTCTCATTCCCTAACAACCCCTCCCAGTGTATGTCCGCCCTGTATTTATAATATTCTTGACTGGATTTCTGTCCAGGCTTAACATGCCGACCCAAGGGCTATGGCCCTAACCATCTCTCTCGGTGTATATGCGTCCTTTATAATATTCGTGTCTTCTCCAGTGAGCTCCATGCCCAGACCCAAGACACCGGCCCCGGGGCACGTGCCCTATTTTCACCAACCGAACCCATCCCCTTTGATTTCCCCCTCTTGGGTGCTAGCCCGACAAAGTGCTTTAGGCATATATCCACCCCGGCCATGCGGAATGTCCCTTTTCTCTGGATCCCCATACCTAAACAGTCTGGGAGGTTTCCCATGGCTGTTACCCCTTATTCTGCCCCTTGAATCCTTTGGAAGGTCCATTACCTCCGGGGTTCGCCCAGGTTTTTGTGATTGGGGGGAGTGTGGCAGAGACCCCAGCCACGTCACTGGATTCTTTCGGAGGATACCCTCCTTGGCCAATGGCTGGCTCGTTGTCTGGGACGCCCGAGGATCCACCAATCGGCGAAGCCCTGGCGGTCACGAGGACGGTCCAGACGATTAGCTCAGCGTTACAGAACATTACTCCAATCTAGTAAGTCGTACTTTTTGCAATGCTCATTATTATCGTATATTCATGGTTAAACCGTGGCTGGGAGCCACAAATGTATTAATCTGACTCGTAGAGCATCGGTGGGACCGGTCTCTGCGATACTTCTTGCAACATCCAAGTTGTTGTTGTTCTACAGAAACGAGTTAAACTCTATGACTTTTATTGCACAGAAAGATTTTACCAAAAAGTGGCAACATAGACTCTGCCGCTCTAGAGATTTGTGCATATCAAAAATTTTCGTCATCATCTATAATCGACGAACTGATTGTATCGTTGACGATCACGTCATTTGGGGTTTCGTCATGATTCGTCGACTTTATGATTAATCACCCCACCACTAATATGCGCTTCTTCTCTCGTTGGTAAAGGTTCCGGTAAAGTGTCATTCTGGAATAAAAACAATGTCTGTACACGTACATGAATGATTCATATGAGCCCCCACCCCCATCCCCCCTCTCCCTCTCTCTCTCTCTCTCTCTCTCTCCACTTTAACCTAAGCACAGCACACTATTTACTAATACGGTGTGGCTGGTCAAATACAGGAACATGTTCTAATGTTATATCATCAACGCAACCAAACATCATCAACACAGCGCAACTTATTACACGGAGGTAAGCTCCTTGTGGCGTCTACCACGGTTCTCCTTGTTTCCCTTCCATAAATCACAATGTTACGTTCGTGGGCTCGTGGGGCCAGTTGTTAGTTTTGGACCGTCCCCAAACTTTTCACATTTATAGACAGACTGGACCAGTACTGTACGCGGAATTACCAGTATGCGGACATTTTTAGCTCGACTATTCGAAGAATATGTCGAGCTATTTGTTGATAGCATGCTTAGTCAGTTATGGTGATATCTTCAAAAGAATAGCTCGTAGACACGAGCCAAGTTACACGTTTTAATCAACCCCGGGAGGTAACTCCTTCAAGACTATTACGGAACAGAGAGTAACAGTTGTCCTTCTTAGATCCTATCGACATCCCTTTTTCTATCGACATCCCTTTTTCTATAACATCTAAACAAAACATCCAACTTCTGAACAAGTTAACAGGTTATGAAATTTCCAGTTACAGAATGTTCTGGCTTTGGATTCATTGACTTAGAACGAAATTATTGACTAGATTTTAACTGAAAATGGTTTAAAGAAGATTGAATTTTCTGGACGAATGATGGGTCATAATATATTATTACTATGTAACTATTATTTGATTATCTTTACTATAGTACAATTAGGCCGGCGCAAGGGATATGTTTCCCGGCTTTAAATAGAGGTTTTTAGCGAATGATGAGAACCATGTGGCCCGGCTTTATAAATAGATCGTTGAGTAATGAACGGGAACCATGTTGTATGTACGTTAAGTGCAAGGTCAAGCTATTTATAATTGAGTATATAAATATAGATATTGAATTGAATTATCTCCCCTTAACTATAAATATAGATATATACATTAAAGATTATATAAATAGATCGATGAGTCGATGTTTTCTTTTATTAATTATGCGAATTGAAAGTTTATTGTTGTAAGCAGTTATAGAAAGAGTGTACATGTAGTAAGAGACATTGTTCAGATAGTTATTATTGGATGATATTGAAGTTTGTGTTTTGTTTACGAATATTGGCAATCCTATGACTTGATTTTTGGCGCGTGAATGTGACCTATAGGCCTATTATGATGGTTCTTTGTTTACAAATGTTTCTGATGTTGAAATTGACTGTTCTAGTGGGTTTCTGTTTTACAAGAAGGCGATTTCGTGTCTATTAAGTAAATAATGATTGCAGGCCCGGATCCAGACTGTTACATGCTGGGGGGGGGGGGGGGGGCTGATGACGGGGTGGGTGCGGGAGGGGTATCCCCTCCGGCATTTGATTTTTTTTTTGCGGTGTGCTATATCTGTACTTATTCACTGTGCAATAAATTAACAGTTCTCTCGAACTGAGGATGAACATAAATTATCCAACTTTTGTTTTTTTACTAAATCCAAATGAATGAAGTGTACTCTGAGAACTCTTCATTTTCAGAATGTTCCCATTATCTGGTCAAAAATACATTTCACTCTTAAAATTGTGGACAGATATCGAGTTAAACAGTCTTACATTTTTGTAGTTTTGCGGAAAAACAAAAGAAAATGAAAGAATCTCTGCGATTTTCTCAAAAACTGCTAATTGCTCCAAGAGTTTGTAACAATTTTCCAATCTTTTACTGCATTCAGAACGCTATTGTTCCACCTGTTTTGACTGGGCAATGGCTGAGGGAGCAACCAATGTAAATTGAATTTAAATCACACATGTTTACATCACTGTTAATTGTCGCTTGAAGTTAATATGCCCCCCCCCACCCCGAGCTACATATATCCATGGTAATTAATTGCTTGCCAGCTGGCCAGTGAAATGTTTCAATACACAACACTTGATCAGGCAGATTTTAAAGGCAACTAAAAAAAGCGGCCGGGCTGGGGGGGGGGGGGGCTGCAGCCCCTCAGCCATAGGGCTGCGTCCGGGCCTGGATTGTATAACCATTTTTTGTAGGTCTTTTTCTGTTGTTCAGAATAATTGTGACTCATCCCCATCCCCTCCCATTCCCCCCCCCCCCCCCTCTGGTTTACGGGATCAAGATGCTGAATATAGAAAGTTAGTATAGATTTTTCATCCTGAAAGTACCAAAGGAATTGCCATGTAGAGGTAGGACAATTTTGAAAGATACTGTTGAATTTAAATAGAGCAAATTCATTTAATGTGGTTAGTGCTATGATAATGTTTAACTTCCAGGTAACTCCTTGATGAAAATTAAATGTTGGCGTAACTGTACACAAAGTGCAAGGTCTAACATTATCTTCAGCTGCTGTTGATATCGGGAAAACGTTATAACAAGGAGGAATGGCTTACAAAGCTCTCAGTAGAGTATCTATTTACGAAAATCTACAATGACAATAATGAAAAATCAGTTAGATTTATGAAATTTTGAGTGCTCTTAACGATCCACTACACTCCTCCTTGTTCGACCATCGATTTAAAAAGAAAAGTATCAAACTAAACAAAATTAACATTCATTTGCGCAAAATTTCATTGAAAGGCATTTTGCCGTTTTTGAAATGTTGATACTTTTTTATCGATAAAGGTGCAGAGGAGTGTAGTAAATCCTTAAAATGTGAGTAATTATTTTGTATCCTAAACTGAATACATATCAACACATATAGTTCTGTAAATTCTTCATCATAATTCATGTTACTATAGCAACCATCTCTTCCACTATTTTCTAGCTAGTTTTCATTATATTTAAAAGGAAATCTTTTCAATTCTTTTGTTTTCAAGTCATTCACTTCCTTTACTGCAAACTGTTAAATGTTCAGCAAACAAATTTCATCATAAATCCCATTCCATACCAATTCCGGTATACTTCATTTCTAACTGCACTCCTTGTATACAACGCGTTCCACAACATGTAATATACAAGCACATCCTTCAACGTTCAATACCCTTTGCCAATAAAAGACAACAATATAGTAGCACTTTAAACTTCTTTCTTTGTTTAAAAACAATCCATCACCTGCATGAACTCTTACACCCAACATCTAACTTCTTTTAAATGTCGTCCACATATAACACATTCTGTGTTATACTTTTCTTGTTATACTATGCAGTCATCAAAATGCAATGCAAACAAATGGGGTCCTACCGATATACAGAGTTATCTCAATATTCAGTCTTAAGTTACCTCCCTTTGTAACGCGCACCTGTCACTGGGTAGTTCCGGTCTGAGATTGACAATTAAAACAAACCTGTAGTACATGGCTTTCATCCTTATATAACAGAGGCTAATATAACAATAGGTGCTACCTATAACGGGGAAAGCTTGTTTTAATACCTAAAATAAATATAACTAACATGTGTTGCAATGTACAGAATTAATGCATTATGCATTTTATGACTAATCAACAATACGACCCATGCAATGCAGCCCAGGATTTTCTGATGTTTAGGTCAATGACAGTTGACGACATGACCCATAGAGATTCTGTCAGATATGATCTCAAAACAAGGAATACTTTATGGCCCATCAAACCAATATTTTGTGTTGTTTTTTTTTCCAAAAGCTACCAACAAGTATGACCTTGAGGATACTTGCAAATTTATAGAACCAATGCATCGAGGATACTTGCAAATTTATAGAACCAATGCATCGAGGATACTTGCAAATTTATAGAACCAATGCATCGAGGATACTTGCAAATTTATAGAACCAATGCATCGAGGATACTTGCAAATTTATAGAGCCAATTCAGGCTGTACTTTCACACCTATTTCACGAATATATAGAACAACGAACGGTGGTCTGCATGTCATCTTTGATGTTTTTGAAAGAAATGTCATTGTCGTTTTTAATTAATAACAAAACTGTAATTAAAACAGCAAGGTTTTTTTACCTACATTTATTTCAAAATTTATCAAAAAACATCTGGAAAACTTCACTGTGCTCATGCTTTAATTAAGCATGTACAAACTGTAGTTTATGATGTTTTTTTGTGAACATTAGGTCATTTTGCTGAAAGATGCACAGTCTCGTATTTTTTTTATAATGTGTGTTGTATTGTCTTAACACTAGGCAGTATTGTCAGCCATTCTGAATGGAAACTTTCGTAAATGCGGGTCTAAAGTCTGCCAATCTAGGCTGTTGTCTGGGACATATCAACAATTAGACATATTGTCCATAAAGCACTATACCTAGGGTTTCACATTGTAGGTTTTGGAGAATAAAACATGTTAAGTGCAAAAGTAATGAGGTTGAAAAAATAACTGCCATCTCCAGGGACATGCAAAGATTTGTAATGAGTGCCTGCTATATCAACATTGCTGAAACTGCCTCAAATTAATCCAGGTTTAAAAACATTACCTGATAAGCTACAATTTGTTTTGTTTTGTTATTTTGTTTGAGATTTGTTTACATGATTGTGTTGTGTTTGTAAGTGATTGTCTCTAGGTTAATAGTTTAAGAATATATTTTGTTGCACATTGGAATGTATTAACACATTCTAGAGTGTTTGTATTTAATTCTGTTGATCACATGTTTTCATTATATTTTTGTGTGTGTGTGGTTTGCATATACTGGAATAGTTTTTGTGTAATTATGGTCAGTTTCATTACATTTTTTGTTGACTTGTTGTAGAAACAGTTCCACATTTACTGCTTCCTGTACAATGATGATGAATTTTATTAACAATCTTTGAATGTAAATGGTCAGTTATGTGGTCAAATGAACCAATGTTATCTGTGTTTTTCTCTGTTTTTGAATGTTTATTATTTGAACCTTACTAAATTTTTGGTTCAGACTATCACTGTGTTCATTTAGCAAAGCACATGACACTTTGAAATGTTTAAACATATGAAGTGTTTCAATAATATTTTGACAGTAAAAGGTATCCTTAAAACTTTAAATGCATACTTTTGAAAACAGCCTGTTTCTTGTTGTATATTTAATATTGAAAAATGAAAAAAAAGTCATGTGTTACATTTTGAGGCTTAAAATGTCCCTTATAACATTCAATTGTAAATAAGGAATCATTTTATTTATATTTTGTTGGAAAACAGGATATTAACATTTTATTTTATTAAAAAATATCTAATAACAAATTATGATGACTAGAGTAACGCTTTTGAGAATTCTCTATTAAGTACGAATTATTTTTTTATTGCCAACACAGCGCTTGGTTCTATCTTCCAACAGACTACCGCGATAGTGCGGATACAGCTTTTCAGATTAATCAGTGATCTCCCCTATATTTTGACTGGTTATTGGTTTTCTGTTTTAAATCGGACGGTGAATTTGAGAGAATGAGAAACCAGTCTGGAAACAACAAAAATGGCGCGGCCCACACGAGTCAGATCTAAAAAATCTTGATGGACTATAGAGTAAGACATCAGAAATCTATTGAATTTTTGACAGATTTTGTTTGATTTTGTTATTTAAAACATGTACGCATTGTCTATAGGCGGGAAAAGCCCGAAGGCGACCCGCTTCGCGGGTCGCCTTCGGTTGCTTTCCCCGTATAAAAGGCCTCTTCCCAATCCAAAAATATAGTATTTTTTCCCAATTGTGCCAGAAACTCTTCCCAAAATGCTAGGAAAGATGTCCAAAAATGGTTAAAACTCCTGGGAGGAATGTTTGAAAATTGAAGTCTGGAAAATAAAGTGCATAATAAATTAGATTTAAGTTAAAAATACCTATTACTATTCAATTTCATAAAGTAGAAACCATCTTCCAATTAATTTTGTTTTCCCAAAATAAACAATTATTGCGCATGAATTTCCCAAGTGGAAAGGCCAGGGCCTCTTCCCAATTTTCTGATGAAAAGCCCTGCAGTAGTCATATGTGGTCCGTTCATTTACGTTTTAATAGGGTCAGGTTGGTTAGAGATCAGCATAATGCATTAAAACGTTTGATTATTATCATTGAATGGAAAAATAGTTTTTAAAGTGCAGCGCATAATATCTAAATTTCTCTTCTAACCATTTTAATACGTTGGAGAGGTTTGTGATTAACATCGTTATGTTAGAGCCCTTCGGTAACTAATAAAGATTAAAAAATACGCATTTCTTATCCTCAGAAATGGCAGATTTGAGGAAAAGAAAAGTAAGAAAATCTTAAAAAAACGGTAGTAAAATGTATAACACATGAATTTAAATAAAGTTTGACATCCGTTAATGAAACGCCCGTTCACTTTTTATACATGTTCTTTCATGCCCATGCAACATTTTTTTTGCAAGGAATTTAATAGTTTTTTTTATATAACTGAACCTTTTCCTACAAATTGAATGCACACCATTCGGTGTGTGCCATGTTCTTATTGACGTATATTTCAATATACTGCTACTTTTTTCTCAAAAAGTTCTTTCTTATGCTTATAAAATTAAAAACATATTCAAACAATGTTTTATAATGTTTTCACGTATTTCTCTTTATTTCTGAAAATTTTTATTTCATTTAGTTTTACAATCAATTTTTATTCATTAATTAGTTTTAGTTTAAACATATTTTATTTGCTATTCTGTTTATAGGTATATATACATACATATGAGCAATAATTAGAAAAGCAAAAAGGGTTGGGCATGAAGTTCTTTCAACAATATCGTGTGCCCTTCCCATTAATTAAATATATATTTGGGTAAAACTTCCCATGTGCGATTTTATTTAATTCAGATCGGGAGCGCTATAAATTGCCAATATCAATAATCAATGTCTCGGGTCTCAAACATTTATTGTGACAATTAATTAGAATATTTAATCTCTAGTCAGTTTCCTAAAACAACAATTTTACCCCTAACAAGCGACGTTTACAATATCTTACAAATCTACAACCAAACTTCAGAAGGCCCTTATCACACCTCCAGCTGGTAAAACCCAGTCTTGCTAATTAGATTACATAACATGGTCATAAAACACCAGACCCTTTCCTAAATATGCATTGTTTGCATGACTTAACGGTGAATGGCTTAATATTTAAGTGAAATTTATTTTTAAAAAGCTATCATTTCCATGCCAGCCAAAAAAAAAAATTTTCATAAAGGATACGTGCTGTTACGTAAATAGGTTAAGTTGCATTTAGTTATTAGTTATTAACTTAAAATCAATTTACAAAGATGATGGTTAATCCTTATATGTCCGTTTCACTTTTTTGTTAATTCGGCAAATCATTTTAACTTCAAAAGCACTTTGAGAATTTTTATTTATGCTTTTAACGCTACGCCTTATAGAGCGCCCCCGATTATGACCTAGTTTCACGACAGCCGCCATCTTGGTAGACAACTTCAAATCGATATCATGGCGGAAGTGAAATTAAAGCCTGTTTTATCTCAGAAAAAAATCGTTTTAAGTAAATCTGGAAATAAAAGTGAACGTAAAAGTGAGACTAAATATAGAGATGGACTTGAGAATGTCGAAAGAGACAGATATGATGCAAAAATAGCGTTAATAAATGGACAGGATCCGTACGAAATTGTGACCTGGTCTACGGACGTTAATCTTCTACCGGACACAACATACATAAATGTTCTCAACTACCTTGTTTTCACCCCAAGTCCATATACAGCTGAAGATCTGCAGTGTTACAAAGGACTTGACGCTTACAATCAGCTAGTGTGTGGCTGGGTGCGAGACGTGGTGTCTTGTGTCATCAATGACAGATGTGTAACAACTGCCAAGGTAGATGAAATGGTTGTTATCAACATTAACATTTGCAGATAAGATCCATGGTATCCACACAATTATTAAGAATAGAAATATTTATAGATTCTTTCATTGTTGCACCAGTTTTAAATGCATACTTGCTGAACTCTCACTGCACTTTTTTAAGCAGCTGATGAGGATCTACACTGATTTTGTATGTTATGAAAAAGCTTATCGATTGTGTAAATGTTTAACTGAAACCCATTTA
Organism: Corbicula japonica; assembly: GCA_038501625.1. Lineage (NCBI taxonomy): Eukaryota > Metazoa > Mollusca > Bivalvia > Venerida > Cyrenidae > Corbicula > Corbicula japonica. Next base: position 483,252 of record JAZAYU010000295.1, read on the forward strand.
ATATGTAGATGTGTTATAGTAGTTTGTAAGTTTTAAAAGCAATTTGAATATTTTTTCCAGGTTCTACATTCTCAGCGATTGAATGATGCTTCGCTTAGACCATGGGTCATCGCAGAAAAGACAGGAAGAGTGATATCAGCTCATTGTACCTGTATGGCTGGTTGTGGGGAAACATGCACGCATGTGGCCGCCTTGCTGTTCTACATTGAAACTGTAGTGAACATACGTAATTCAAAGACAGTTACAGAAGAAAAAGCATGGTGGAAATTACCGGCAGCGTTTCGAGGGGCCTCATATAGTGAACTACAAGACATAGACTTCACATCTGCCAAAACAATGAAAAAGAAACTGGATGCCTCTGTTGCTGATCAGCCATTCTCTACTCCCAAACCCCAAACAAGAAAGACTGTAAACCCTCCAAACCCAGATAGACTATCATCCTTTTTCCGTGAATTGAGTATTGGACCATCGAAACCTGCCATACTATCTGTCATTCCAGAACATTCCGACAAATACGTTCCAACTGTGCTGCAAGGGGATTTTCCGAAGCCTCTAACAAGTCTCAGAAATGAAAATGCCATGCATATGAACTATGGGGATTTGCTCAGAGAATGTGAACAGGTTGACATTACTGTTAATGAAGATCAGGTTAAGCTGGTAGAAGCTGTAACCAGGGACCAAGCTAAAAGCAAAGTGTGGCACCAGTACCGTGCAGGTCGGATAACAGCTTCTAAAATGAAGGCAGTGTGTCGAACAAACCCATCCAGCCCTGCACAGAGCCTGATAACAGGAATCTGCTATCCCTCCAGTAAAAGATTGGAAACAAACGCAACAGAATGGGGATGCTCCCACGAAACACTGGCACGAGACATGTTCTTCGAAAAGATGTCTCCACTTCACGAGAACATGAGACTTGAAAAGTGTGGACTTTATATATCTACTGATCACCCACATATAGGGGCATCACCAGATGCTGTTTTATCATGTGATTGCTGCGGCAAGTTCACTGTGGAAATTAAGTGTCCATTCTGCAAAAAAGATGCTAGCCTGAGTGAAGTGTCCGATAAGAAATTTTATCTGCAGAAAGATAGTGAGGGAAATCTGAAGTTGGATCCATGCCATGAATATTATTACCAAGTTCAGACACAGCTTGGAGTTTGTGGCCTTGAAATGGCATACTTTGTGGTGTGGACAGAAAAAGATCTGCACGTAGAAACTATTGCTTTTGATGAAGACTTCTGGGTGAAATGTGCACAAAATCAGGCCATATTTTTAGGACAGCAATTTTGCCAGAGTTAATGGGTAAGTTCTTCTCTAGACAAAACAGTGATTTGCCAAATGGTGAACATGTGAAACAAACAAACACGAAAGTTACAAACGCGGAAGTAGATGTGAACGAGACTGACCAAAAAACTAACTGTGACAATGAGTTATGGTGTTACTGCCGGGAAGAAGAACATGGGGAGATGATAGGGTGTGACAATGATGACTGTAATATTCAGTGATTCCACCAAAGTTGTCTCAAGATAAAAAATTTGCCAAAGGGGAAATGGTATTGTCCTGATTGCAGAAAAACAATTATGGCTACAAAAAAGCAAAAGAAAAGTGGAACAAAAAATAATTAACCATATTCTCAGTGTATATGCATTTTGTTTGCATATCCGAACAGTGTAGACCCTGATCAGCTGTCACATACTTGTCATCTGATCAGGACCTGCACTGTTCGTTTTTTGATCAGAAATATTATAACCTATCAAAAAGCAAACACTATAGATACTGATCAGTCATCACATATGTGCTTGCTGATCTGGATCTACATTGTTCCCCAAGGCCATAAAGAATAAATATTGAGTAGTGTTAAAGTTTGGAAAAAAATGTAGCATTTAGTGAAACAAGAGTATTTTGATGTGTTTCTTTAACAATCCTATACTGCATGTCATAAGTAATTTAGTTTAATTTCTTTGATATTTGTTATCTACACGGCAATGTAACTCTGGTGTGATTTATGAATTGGAAAAAAGAGACTTCACAACACACTTTGTAAGAACAGTAAATATTTTATTAACAATGATATTTATTCAATGAATGTCATATTAACTTATGAAATTTGAACATAAGCTTTGAACAAATAATAAAATTTGATATCAGTTCTCACAAGTTTGTATTATAATTTGCCTTAAATAGTCTGTCTCTGGTCATGCCTTAAATAGTCTGTCTCTGGTCATGAAAATACTTAGGCCAACACTATATTATTGTATATCAGATATTTGCTAAAACTCTTAATGTTTTTCTGACCATTACACAAAGTTCAAATTGCTATCATTGAACGCATTAATTACGTAGCATTTAGTTGAACTGAACGACTGAATCACACAGATTTGTCAGTCCGCAACAGACTAAGACAATCTTGTCCAATGTCACACATTCGCCTTCTACTGCCTGCAGGAAGTCATGTGGTAATCTTGATGAAAGCACAGAGTATTTTTGACGGACTAAACCAATTACTCTTTCAACATGAATTCTACTGTTCGCAATTCTACGGGTTCTTTCAACATCCATTGCTCCAAGCTGGGGTTTTCCCTTAGTGAAGGCTGGGATATAAACTTGCGCACACATAGCCCCAACACTGTCCTGTATGTCAAACCCCCTGTCGGCTAACACCAAATCACCTGGCAGAAGTTTGTCTAAAATGCCGCATGTTTCAGTAATGATTTTGTCACTGGCTCTTCCCCCAAAACCATTCGAAATAAAAGAGATCACTCCTTGTGGTGTAATACCAATCAAGTACTTGGCGGTGTTATTATGTTTATAATTGGACCATGTTTCACCTCTAGCTTTCAAGTTTGACGGTCTTTCAATAAAGAGTTCAAAACAGTCAATAATCACTGCCACTTTAGTACCGAAATGGGTTCTGAAACTCATTGGCATGGTTTTCTGGAGTTCTTCTCTATCCGGCCAGTAAATTAGAGGTTTCAAACATACATGTAAAATGTCTAAAACACTCAGAAATGTTCTTGACACAGTTGTTTCAGATATAGCAAATCTGACAGCAAGATCTTGATTTGAACAGTTAAGTCTTAACTTCATCAATACCAATACAAGCTGTTGAAATTTGTTCAGCACATTTTTATGTGTACATGAAATGTCAGGTTCTACATAATTATACAGAGCTTTTAACACTGAAAAGTTTGTTAGGCCTGTGTAGTATTTCACTCTTGAGTCATCATCCTCAAAAAATGGCACATCGAACTTCTGGCTTTCAACCTTCTTTCTTAATAAATTATTTTCCGTTTGCAGTCTTTGAAGTTCACTTTCCATAGCACTCATTAATGTCCGATCTATATCGGTCTGCGAAGCAGAGCCGGTTTCATTATCTGGGATGTCTGGTACTTCAGGCGTTGATGCGCTTAATTCTAGTAGTGCTGAGGCAGCTGCTGAGGTCTGCTTCTTTGTTGAACGGTTCAGTGTGCGGTTATACCTGGCCTTGGACTTGGAGGGGGATGGTGTCAACAGCACATACTTTCGCCCCATATTTACAGTCGGCGCCCAGTCTGGGTTGAGCTCATCATAAAGGTCTGCTGGTTTCTCTGGAAATATAAAAATGAAATTTTAAATCCCTTGTCACAAATCAGCATTGATTAAAAAAAAAGAAAGAACTGTGAATTGACCAATGGGAAGCTTAAAATCTAAGTCTTTTCCCCATTCGTTTCTTTGGCTGTTGTCAAAGTTAGGTCATGCAAGTTAAGCATGATTGTGTTCGTCACCAGATACAGAAGTGACTGATTACTGCTGAAGATGATTTTTTTCAATGGTTACATCATTAAATTATATCCTGTTAAATTATCTTTACTTACTTATAAAATGATCTGAGCAGATACGGATATTATCAAAGCTGGATGGCTTGATGTCCACTCGGCCAATGTTAGAGATCCATTTCTCACGTCTGGCCTTTGACAGCTGTTGCGTACGATCACCTTGATGTGTTATGACCTTAGGCAGCCTAAAATATGACTTGTCTTTCTCTCTATCATGTCTGTTAGAACAGCCAAACACAGCACAGAACGATGGCATATTTCACAGTATGAATAAAAATAATTTAGAACTGGTGAACTCGGAAGTTAGCTGATTTGTTTGTCTACCAATATGGCGGCGGCCGGTGCGCGTGACGTCATACGGGTTCGCTCTATAACCGTTTCTAAACCGGATCTACCCAATCAGCAAGGGAAACCACTCTCAATGGGAGGTAACTCAGTATATCGGTAGGCCCCCATTCAACTGAAGTTGAAGTTTTAAGTCAAAGTACTTGAAAAGTAATGATTATTCCTACACTTATAGTCAATCTTGGTTATTTGACACACAGATGTTATGCACAATGTACTTATCACTTATATTTTACACACAGACATCACTTTTATATATTTTCAACAAAAATAGAAACCTGATTGGGGATTATTATGCCCCGAACTCTTATTCCATCACTTGAAAACATTTCTAGATCACTACAGGGGATTATTATGCCCCTCACAACTGCATAAAGCTGAGTCAAAACCTCACATAGTCCTTGAGATAGGTTGGTGTCTTCACTTTGCGCCTAGGTCTTGTGACTGGTGTAGTCTCTGATTCCAGGCGTGTTGATTCTGGTTCGGAACACCGCCCATCAGGTTCCTTTACGTGCATGTCAGCTGGTTGCTCCCGTACAGTTGTTCTTTCCGGTGATTTATCGCGGATTTGTACTGGGATTGATGTCGGTCTAATGTGTTCACTATTTCTCTTGTATTGAAGTTACAATACAGTTTCGGTCGTTTGATTCTGCCACAACACCTTTTCTCCAGGGTTTATCTGGTTTATGTCGGAAATATACAGGCTGACTGTTTTCAAGTTTTGGCTTAAAGCACTGCAGTCATAACTTTTCTTGATACAGTCTTTTCTAGCATCTCGCTTCTTGATTCTGTGCGACTTTTTCTGAACCAAAGGTAGCACTGATCTTGTTTCTCTCCCAAACATCATTTGGGCCGGACTAAGACCAGTGTCCTGTCTTGGAGTATTTCTCAGTTCTAGCAATGCTTCGTACTGATCAGTCCTAGAATTCAGGCATTTAACCATCATGCCTTTTATAATATTCACACCGGCTTCGGCTTTGCCATTTGACTTTGGGTAATGAGGAGAAGTCACGTGATGTTGAATGCCCCACTGTTTCATGAACTGACCGAATTCGTCAGACGTAAACTGTGGTCCACCATCACTGATGATTATTCTAGGGATTCCAAATTGCGCAAACTGCTTTTTGAGCTTGACAATGACTTGACTTGATGATGTTGTCGTGAGTAAATCAACGTCTATGAAATTGGTGTAATAATCAATTGCCAGCAAATAGTTTCTACCCTGTATTTCAAACAAGTCTAACCCAATTTTCTCTCATGGGTAGTTGCCATTATCATGTTGCCGCAGGGGCTCTTTCTGGATTTTTGGCTTTCTCTCTATGCATTGTTCACAATTGTCTGCTAATTGTCTTATTACTTGATTCATTCCCAGCCAGAAAACGGTTCCCCGTGCCCTCCCAACCATGCTGTCAAAGCCAAGATGGGCACTATGTGAACGTTCCTTAATTTGTCCCCTCCAAGCTTTTGGAATTAAAACAGCTTCTCCTTTCAGTATTACACCGTCATGAAAGCTCAGCGTGTCTCTGATAAAGAAATAAGGCCTCACTTCAGGCTTTTGGTCATTTTTGTTTTTTGGGCCATCCTTCTATAATACAGTTAATCAACAATATTGACAAGTTGTGTCTTTTGCAGTTTCTTTCCTGATTTCTGTAATTCGGAATTATATCAAACATTTCGACCTCACATACTTTCAGCCTAGTCAGTTCAGTGTCATCTGACAAACTATATGCACGACTAAGTGTGTCCGCAATGATTAATTCAGATCCTTTTACATACCGAAAGGTAAAATTGTATCTAAACATCTTCATTACAATGTCTTGTAGCCGCTTTGGTGCTTGACTGAGCGTTTCTTCAGGATGGTTTCCAGAGGCTTATGGTCATTTTCAAAAATCACTGGGCGAATATATGTGTACTGATCGAACCTCTCTAGCCCATACAAAACTGCCAGCGCTTCTTTTTCTATTTTTGCCCAGTTCCTTTCAGCTGGTTTCAAAGATCTTGATGCAAACTCGAGTGGGTGTCCATCTTGAAGCAGAGCAGCTGCTATGCCATCTTTACTACTATTAACTTCCAGTCATAGAAATTAGGATTGAAATTTGCAAGCAAGTCGGGCTAGTAACTAAGCAATTTTCACTAGCCCGAAAGAAAATTCACAAGCCCAGGTTAAATTTTGTTTAAATTTACATGTTAGTATAAAAAAAACTTAGATAAATACAGAAACACCATTCAATGTCATTCAACATTTATTCATTCGCTAGAGAACATGAAAAAAAGACGCAAATTTTCACATCCTGGATGCAACGGAAACGATGTATTTTCCCCCGTTTCTAAGCACTAGTTGTGGTGTTTGTCTCAATCTTAAATCGCAGCCAAGGTCTGTTATTTGTCCGAAAAAAGAAAACTTTTGTCACAATTAACATCCTCATATTTACGTTTGGTTGGTGTATATTTTTTTCTTTGTTTGTGAATCTTCTGTGAAATTAGCAGTGTCTTAATAATTATAACAACTTTTCAATATGGAGCATGATTTTATTACCCACTCGCTGGCTTGCAAACTGACATGAATTAATCAATAGCTTAATTGAACGTGCTTACCTGTCTGGGGCTAATTAATCCATATTAAACACCAATTATCAAGTTATCAACAGCTTTGTTGATTGCCTAACAAATATGAAACGCTACTCAACAACAAATCAACACTTCATCTGATAGTGTACACAACGGACTGTTGTCATCTCAGTAGGACATCCGGCGGGATGATTCCACACATGTGCTGAAAAATAAAAACATAAATATTGGTTTCCTGAATGTCAGTGGCTTACTGAAACGTAAAAATTATCCTGACTTTGTTGATTACATTACTAGTTATGATATATTTTGTATTGCAGAAACTCATTTGGACGATACTGATATTGTTGATATTCCAGGCTATATATTTTTAGCAAAACATAGAAAACAGAGTTATAAACGCAAGTAAGGTGGTATCGGCATGTACATTAAAGAAAATCTCTCCCTATTCGTTGACTTTGTGGAAAGCAATTCCGAATACGTTTTGTGGACTAAAATTAAGCAGGAATTTACACATTTAGACGAACCTATTGTTTTAGGTTCAGTGTATATACCTCCCGAAAATTCTCGCTTCCTAAATGAAGACTGTATTTCAGAATTAGAAAACGAAATTTCATTTAACTGCTCGAACTATAAATATGTATATTTAACTGGCGATACAAATGGTAGAATTGGCCGCTTGAACGACTTCATCTCTACTGATCCTCATTTTATTGAAATGTTTGATATTGACATAGAATTGCAGGCTCAACTAAATCAATATGCTATTCTCGAAAATCTGTCTGTGCCATTGAAAAGGTGTTCTCTTGACCATAAAACGAATATAAACGGCTTGCGACTTATACAAATTTGCAGAAACAATAATCTCTTTTTACTTAATGGGCGTCTATTCAAAGACAAAAGTAAGGGTTCATTTACTTTTAGAAACAAGCTGGTAATTGACTATGTAATGGCCACCGCGGCGTGTTTTAAGCATATTTATAATTGAATTTGAAATTATCGAAGCAGATTCTCTCTTCTCTGATGGTCACAATGCTTTGCATTGGACAATACAAATTCCAGAAACTCGTTATAACAATGAAAACAAACAAATACATCGAAACCCGCTTACTTGGAAAACTAACTTATCAGCAAATTATGTTTCTAATATTGATACCAACAAGATAAACAATTTAACAGAGCAATTAAATACTTTACCAGTTTCGCAAGAAACTATAGAATACGTCAACGATGAACTCGCAACTATTTTTTCCAACGCAGCCGAAGTGACATTCCCAAAAAGAAAGCAAACCAGTTTCTCTAGTAATGTAAATGATAAACCGTGGTTCGGACCTAAATGTAATCAAGCCAGGAAAAATTATCACGACGCGAAAGACAAATATAGAAGCTCACCAACCTCTGACAATAAAACTAGACTCCAAAACGCAAGTAAATCATACAAAAGAACCATGAATTACTATATTAAAAAATATAATCGAACAAATAGAACTAAATTACGCTCACTAAATGAAAAGAACCCTAAGCAATACTGGAAGTTTTTAAACAACCTTAAACCTAAGAAATTAGATCAGCCTTCCCCATCAATACATGAATTTTACGAATATTTCAAAAACATTAATGAAAATACTATTAACGATAATCGTTTAGCAGACATACATCCGACGGAAGAATCAAATGATTTTCTAAATTCTTCAATTACAGAAATTGAAATCGCTAAATGTATATAAAATCTACGCAATTCAAAAACACCAAGTCAAACTGATAATATCCTAAACGAATATATTAAGTCAACCAAACACATATTATTGCTTTTTATTGTAAATTATTCAATATCATTTTAGATACTGGTTTTATACCATCGTCGTGGCTTGAAGGTACTATAATACCCCTTTTCAAAAATAAAGGTGACCCAAAATGTCCTACCAGTTACAGACCTATCACCATTTTAAGTTGTCTCGGCAAGCTTTTTACTGCAGTCCTGAACCAAAGACTAACCACATATCTAGAAGAAAATGATATACTTGACGAAAATCAAGCTGGTTTTAGAAAAGGTTATTCTTGCTCCGACCATATTTTTACACTCTATTCCTTAATAGAAATCCTTAAAAAACGGAAGCTCAAATTATATTGCATTTTCGTAGATTTTTCACAAGCTTTTGACAAAGTGTGGAGGGTAGGACTCTGGCATAAACTTTTAAACAGCTCTGTTAATGGGAAAGTCTTTGCTGTTATCAATAACATGTATAAAAATATTAAATGTTGTATCTCACATAATGGCACATTTTCTTCAACATTCATCTCTGAAATTGGTGTGAGACAAGGTGAGAATCTCTCACCTGTCCTATTCTCATTATTTTTAAATGACCTTCAGGCAAACATGCACCTTAATGGCGCAGTTGGCATAGAGCTTGAAGATACAAACGATCTTACCTTATGGCTTAAGCTACTCATCTTGCTCTATGCAGATGATACCATTATAGTGTCTGACAACCCTGTTGACTTTCAAAATAGTCTCAATATTTTCTATCGTTATTGTAATGACTGGCACTTAAAGGTCAATATCAACAAAACCAAAGTCGTTGTATTCGGGGCAAGACAAACACAAATTTACAATTTTATGTTAGGTAATGAAACTATAGTAAGCACAGATCAATATCATTACTTAGGAGTTACATTTGCAAACAACGGTTCATTCCTAAGAGCTAGGAAGCATGTCGTCGAGCAAGCTACAAAAGCTATGCATTTGCTATTTACTAGATCCCAAAACGCAGACCTCCCATTGATCTTACCATTAAGTTATTTGACCACACCGTAATACCTATTCTCACATATGGATCTGAAATTTTTGGTTACGAAAATCTTGTTTGCGAAAATTAACTAAGGCCAGGCGATCAACGCCAATGTCTTTTCTCTACTGCGAATTAGGTCGGTACCCAATTTAAATAACTGTTCAAAGTCGAATGATCTCTTATTGGAACCGTTTATTGACAGGAAAAGATAACAAAATATCGCTCCAAATCTATAAATACATGATAAACCAAACCAACAATGATTACAAATGGCCTAACAAAATTAAAGAGATTATTTCTTCTGAAGGACGACCAGATCTTTGGGAAAACCAGTTCCAAATTCGAAATAAAAATATCCTCAAGCATATAAGGCAAATACTCATAGATCAGTTCAAACAAAAGTGGCATGATGAGCTCCAGCAGAGTAATAAGGGTCGAATTTACTGCAGTTTTAAAGAAAATCACTGTTATGAATCATATTTCAACGAACTTGAAGAACATGAATATATTCAGGGGGTCCAACGTATTTGGTTTTTTCGGAAAAGTAAGTGAGCGACATGTTCTCTGCGGAACAAAATGGCGGAAAATTGTGTGATTTGGTGCATTTCAGGAGATATTTTCACCTGGTAAGTAGATTTATATCAATGTTATCGTAATATAAATACGCCTACCCGGAGGCCAGATGTGTAAGCTCCACTCGGTTTTTTAACTTATGTTTCTAGAGGCCTAAACAAAAAAGTTATTGAATGTATAAACTGAAAGATTGTATGTTTACAAAGTGAAAATAGAAAATTTTGTGACTTAAAACTGTGTTTTTAGTCAAAATATAACGTTCTTGGACCTATTTTAGCGAAATTATTATCGAGTTTTTGCATATATTTCTTCACGGCGGCTTTTGCACTTTACATGGGTACTTTATGGCCAATTTTTTTATGTTCAAACACCTTTAATGTTTGGCGTGGAAGTGGTAAGCATGTTTTTGTTCGGTGCAGAATCTGAATAACACACTCGTATGCGTTTATATAAGTGAAAGTAAGACACTAGCTGACAAATGTTAAAAATCAAACCAAAAGCCAATATTTTACCCAAACACACGGATGTTCCTTTATATCTTTGCCCGAAAATGGCTTTACCGAAACAAGAACTTCATATGTATTTATAATATCAATTAGAATCTACCTACCCATTCTCGTGTTTGTTTGTGCGTGTGTGCGCGTATATATAAATCTATACCCCGATATAAATTTCTTACCAGTCCAGTCTCTTTTCTTATTTTAGGTGGAATAATAAAGTGTATCTAGGGTTGCACCTGTAGAACCGCAAGTTGATGCGGGATTGGTAAACGTCATTTCACTATGCCCCGTATGACGCTCAAGTCTGATTCCCAGGGCTCTTAACTTATTAAGGGTAACACGCTTTTGTAGCCTCCTTCAGTAAGCAAAATTACTTCCATAATCGTTTTTATTTATAAAAAATATAAGATGCTTTCCTTTTTGCGTACACAAATCTCTAAATATTGTAAATATGACACAGAATATACCCAAACAACAATACCGAGCATAGCATTTTGTTATAAGGGTATTCCGAGAAATTTTGACAGGATTATAAGTATCTTACATGGGTGTGAGGTGAAGATGGAAAAATCTGTCACCGAGGGTGAACTGTTTTGCGGGAACGAGGCTCTGTCGAGTTCCCGCCAAAACTGTTCACCCGAGGTGACAGATTTTTCTATCTTTACCGAATGTCCCATGCAAGATACTTTTTCTTGCATACCTTTTACTGAGCATTTGTGTATATGTATACAAAATAAATTTTGTTTCCTTACGCTGAAATATTGACGTAAACGTAAATCTTATTTTTAATGACGTCACTAACTTGAATAAATTACGTCAGATACTTGAAGACTGTAAACTCGCTTCTCGCCAAAAGACAATGGCACTTGACTGTGTATTCGGCGAGCAAATGCCTTGTGGTCGTAATTAAGTTGTCAAAATAAGTGGCAACTGGGTATATAAGACTGTAGAAAGTGGTCGCATTATGGAATATGGAATAGCGGGGTGGTCGTATAATCGATGCGAGCGACCATTGAATTATATAGGAAAAATCTGTTCTTTCAAAAAGTGCCCGTAACTGCGGGATGGTCTTGAAATTGAGGTGGTCACAAGGCGGGAGTTTACTTATCAAGAGGTAGAATAAAATACAAGTATAGTATGTGGTAGATAATTTTGCATAACAAATACGCGATTTGTTCGTATTTGGGTAACAAATCGGCTTTTATTTTGATTATTAACATTTGTTATCAGCTCGTGTCTTACTTTCACTTATATTAACGCATACGAGTGTGTTATTCAGATTCTGCACCGAACAAAAACATGCTTACCACTTCCACGCCAAACATTTAAGTGTTTGAACATAAAAAAATTGGCCATAAAGTACCCATGTAAAGTGCAAAAGCCGCCGTGAAGAAATATATATAAAAACTCGATAATAATTTCGCTAAAATAGGTCCAAGAACGTTATATTTTGACTAAAAACACAGTTTTAAGTCACAAAATTTTCTATTTTCACTTTGTAAACAAACAATCTTTCAGTTTATACATTCAATAACTTTTTTGTTTAGGCCTCTAGAAACATAAGTTAAAAAACCGAGTGGAGCTTACACATCTGGCCTCCGGGTAGGCGTATTTATATTACGATAACATTGATATAAATCTACTTACCAGGTCAAAATATCTCCTGAAATGCACCAAATCACACAATTTTCCGCCATTTTGTTCCGCAGAGAACATGTCGCTCACTTACTTTTCCGAAAAAACCAAATACGTTGGACCCCCTGATATTAGTCTTTTTAAATTTCGAACAGCTAATCATTTGTTACCTGTAGAAACGGGGCGTCATGATGGAACACCTTTCCAAGAGCGACGATGCACATTATGCAACCGAGACGACCAGATAGGTTGTGAAAATCATTACCTTTTATATTGTAACTTTTTTCAGAGTGAAAGAGATGTCTTTTTAAGTAATTTAAATAATCAGGTCTACGACCTATCGCTGAAAACACTCTTATCGTCGAAATCACTTCCAGTCTTAAAACATGTTAGTAAGTTTGTACAAAAAATTATGAAAAAATTTCAACGTTGACCTACCTTTGTACATGCCGATACCTCCAAATATGATTATGAATGTCACTCTTAAATTTTATCCTCAATACGAGATTACTGTATCTTTCTTATATATATAATTGTAAAACGTGTATGTTAATCAAACAAGCCATTTAATTCCAAATTTTAATTATTGAATATTTACCTGTTGATATTTCTCCCTTACATGTTATTTCCGTATGCCGCACGTTTTTTTCTCGCTGTACAATTTCATTGACTGCACTGGTCTTCATTCATAATTCGACCACGTGATCATTACACTAGTGTTACCCAATATAAACTAGCAAGATAAATATGTTCTTCAGGTGCGTAGCTGCTTCTTGAATTTTGAAAACTCCGCCAGAAACTCTGATCAATACTAATGATAAATATATTTCCCAACATATGCCGTCTCTTTTTCTTGTCGCTAGATGCTTTATGTACCACTTAAATGCGATTGAAATAGCTTTCAAATATATATAATTGTAAACCTATTGATTGAGGACGAAATTAACTAACGTTTCAAGTATTGACAATTAATTTGACAGCTTTACGAATCTCCCCCCGCCAAACAAACTTGTTGATATGTCCCTTCAGTTAACAAAATTTTGGTAGTAAACATCATGAACGATCTATTTTATGTTATTCTTGAAAATTATCAGTGATACATGTACTTCGCTTTTTCATGTCTTTATTTTCTTTTTTGGTTTGTCATTCTGCAGTTACTTTTGCATTGTTTGTTGTTGTTCTTGTGTGAGGTTTTATGTTTGACCGGAAAACCACACTTGATGTTTAATATATGCATTTATTTTATATCCCCATGTTGTAGCGCACTACCTGGGTGTAATAAAAGAGATTTTCTGTTCTGTTCTGTTCTGTTCTATGAGCATTTTAATGTAATGTGTAACTTGTAAGTCGTGAATACAAAGAGCGTTTATTTAAAATAACATTTGGCAAAATTCTATTAATTTCCAGCATGTTTTGCTTTTACAACTCTACTTTTTCAAGCAATCTTCAATTTTTTGTTGAGTGTTGAGAAATGAATCAATCTCTTATAAATCAAAAACGCCGACGTATGATCAGTTGTTTTTTTACTCAACCCGGCACCTTTGATCTCGAAAAAATCAATACTACTCTTCGGTGTTGTTTTTGATGTGAATAAACAGCAATAACCATGAAATATACAATGCTGATCACACAGGTGTTAAACAGGTGTTGAATGTTCTTAAATAAAGATGTTTTAGAGATTAGGGGAAAAAGCTAAAGATGGATTTTATACACGTAGCTATTTGTCTCTTATATTTTCAACTGTTATTAATTTTCTCGTAGAACTCAGTAAACTTAGTTTCAGTTTAGCGCGAATAAAACATTAATGATACAAGCGACAGCTTTCTGAATAAAATAAGCGGCTCAAAATTTGTTTAAAAAACTGAAAATGAAAGTACAATGATTTTTTCAACAATCTGAATCTTACAAGCCCGTCGGGCCAGTAAATTGAGAATTTTTACTAGCCCGAGAGAAAATCTACTATTTTTTGCTGTCGGGCTAGTGCTAATTCCGACCACTGAGTTACTTCCCTCGGGTTCTCATTTTTGTTAATTGTTAGTGGTGTCTCTTTTGAAACTGATCATTTTATTAACCAGGCTTTCTCCCTCTCTTCTTCTTGACTGTGTGGGGAGGCTGTTTTTTCTGAATGTGGCGATTCCTGATATGCATATTTCACCTTTTTGTAATACCAAGTCCTTATTTGGATCGTAGATTGCTAACACATCTGTTTGCTTTAACAGTTGTTTCACTCTTTCAAAAGCTTCATTGAATTCTTTTGACCATTTCTACGGTGTGTTCTTTCTATTCAAGTTTCTCAATGGTTCAAGAGTCTCAGATAGATTTGGCACAAATTTAACCATATACTGTACCAATCAACAAAATTGTTTGATTTCAGTGACGTCCGTTGGAGCATTCATTTCAAGAACAGCTTTGATTTTATCGTTGTCTGGCTTAATACCTTGTGGCGTGATTCTGTGTCCATGGAATTTGATTTCAGGGCCCATATACTTCTTTTCTTCATTGTCTTTCTGAGCTGCTATTTCATTATCACCACAACCAACGATAATAATATCATCCGCAATTGTAAATATGCCTTCAAGGTCACTAAGAACTTCATTCAGTTTCCGCTGAAATGTTTCACTGGATACATTCAGTCCAAACGGTAGACGAGTCCATCTGTATCTTCCAAACGGTGTTATCATTGTAGTAAGTAGACTGGATTCTTCGTTAATTTTAATATGCAAATATGCTTCTTGTACATCGAGTTTTGTGAAAACTTTGGCATTATGTAATCCTAGAACTACGTCATCAAAAGTTGGAAGTCTATAACGTTCCCTCACTAACACTTTGTTCAGCGGTTGAGTATCTAAACATATCCTCCACGATCCATTACTCTGCTTTGTAATTTTCGTCTGGCTAACCCATTCAGTAAAATGTTGGCTCTGTAACTGGTATTAAAATGCCGCGTTCTGTTAGTAGGTCAATTTGTTCTTTCACATCAGTTCTTACGCCCAATGTCCTGGGTTTTGCATCATCAGTAAGTCTAAGTTTCACTTCACCAAGATCTCCGAGGTGGCGTTTGACACTTCCGATAAAATTATCGGTGTTAATTGTGACCAACTTCAGTTCTTGAACTGCTTTTAAACCTAGCAAGCAATCTAACTCAATTGGTACAATTACAGAAGTTACATCGTAAGTTTCATTGTTCGCTGGGTTTGTCACTGTCAGAGTTGCCTCCCCTAAGGATTTCGCTGTTGACTTGTTCCACATTCTGAGATGTGACACTTTCTGTATTCTCTGTATTTTCGGACTAATCTCTGTTGGATTGTATTAACCTGGGCCCCAGTGTCAATGTGAAATGTTACATCATAGTCATTTACAATCATTTTGGCCCTTGCCTTTGAATTAATCGAACTGTCAATGTAGTTTAGCCAGAATTCTTAGTAGCATCTTCGGGCTGGTCATTTTGGTCAACTGTTTGCAATTTCTTGCAGCATGATTTGAAATGGTTCTTTACACCACAGTTGTTATACTTATTTCCCCAGGCTGGACATTTTTCTTTGTTTCGTTCATGTTACAGTCCATAGAAACCGCACTTAAGTTTCGGACTTACTGTTCCCATACCAGATGCACCTGCTTGTGATCGTGGTTTTGCATTATCAACTTTGTTCACTGAATCATGTACTTTGTCTTGTCTGAAGCTTAAATCAAATAATTTTCAGGCGTTCTGTTTGTCTACTTATGATTTTTCAACTTTATATACTTCTCTTCCTCATAATTTAATAAGACAAGCTTACCAGTCTCATTGAAAAAACTTTTGCTAGAGAAAATAAAACATTTATCGCTTGTAATGAACATAGAGCATTTTTTTACAGATGGTTCTTATGATAATTATACTTCATGGACCTGTCAAGACCTTATCCAGGCGCTCTCATTTCTATTGGATAATATTTATTTGAGATTTGGTACCTCTATTTATAAACAAGTTATAGGCATTCCAATGGGTACTAATTGTGCACCCCTTGTTGCTGATCTGTTTTTATACTGTTATGAAAGAGACTTTATGTTATCTCTTTCTACCGAACATCAATATGATATTATTACAGATTTTAACAACACCTCTAGGTACCTTGATGATTTATTAAATATAGATAATAACCACTTTCCATCACTGGTTAATAAGATTTATCCTAAAGAACTACAGCTGAATAAAGCGAATACTTCAGAAAAGCAAGCAAACTTTCTTGATCTAAATCTGTCCATTGAAAATGGTTACGTTACTACTAAAATATATGATAAAAGAGATGATTTTAATTTTAATATAGTAAATTTTCCGTTTTTAGACGGCGATGTTCCTCGTGCAACATCTTACGGGGTTTATATCTCACAGCTTGTTCGCTTTTCAAAAGCTTGCAACGATGTGAATGATTTCAATGAACGTAATCTTTGCATTACAGAAAAATTATAAAAACAAGGTTATCGGTATCACAAATTAAGGAAAACCTTTTGCAAGTTTTATCGCCGATACCCAGATCTAATTCATAAATACAGGTGCAGTTTAAAATCACTAATGCAACAAGGTATTTCACAGCCAGTTTTTTTTATGGAGATTTAATTTATAAACTTAAGAAGATCAAAGGCAATGTTAATTCTCCCAGTTATTCGTAAAAACCATCTGTAAATTTAAAAAGAAAGGTTACCAACATGATATTCTACAGCGCTCTGCAGGCCTGGTGATTAACCCATCTACAGTTGATCATTATGCTTACCTCTTTGGTTGCACGACGGTGGCAGGGGTTTAAGAGTTTATGAAGGTTTATGGGCAAATCTTTTCTTAAAAGAACCTAGAAGCTCGATTTGTTTCTTTTATCCCTGTCATCGTGTTCTTGCTGATTTTGCTCCAGGTGCTCTGGTCTCGGTAAGATCATTGAGTACCCACCCTTTGGCTTTGCAATGCTATTAGCTTCTTATGTTTTATATGTTTGTGTGCTTTTGCATGCATCATTGTTGAGCCGATGGGTGGGTTGGAGTTATTTCACCAAGACAACTTGTACTTGTTTTGTGATACGAGAACCTGTTGGGGCAAGTGTGAGGTTGGTGCACCCTAGAACCTGGTTTAAACCCCCAGTGGCAATTTGTTTTGCCACTGACCGTTCCAAGGCGGTATCCCCAAAGGTTCTCTTCTTCGTTAATTGTTTGTGGCGTCCTATTTGAATTGACATACTTATATAAAACATGCGCTCTCTCTCTCTTCCTCCCTTCTTTTTCGCTGCGTGGGGAGGCTGTGTTTTGTGAGTGTGGCGATTCCTGATATGCATATATTGCTTTTTTGCACACGTCTATTTGACTGTTCAAATGTTCGGCAAATTTGAAGACACTTGTCACGTTCAAGTTTTTCTTCTTTCAACAACAATTCTTGGAGCTTACTACTTCCTGATATGCATATTTCACCTTTTTGTGCTGAGTACAATTTTATCTCCTATCATTCTGTCCTTTTCTTTGAAGTTGCACGATTCTGCTCTTCTCCTAACTTCGGTAAGGAAATGTTCAAATGATGTAAAGTCATCATATTTCACACACCAGAACCTGTGGGTTTCAAGAACTTCATTCCTACGTGGATTACAGTAGGCTTCAATCTGTTGCAGAACTTTGTCTGGATCGTTTTTGTCATCTTGATTTGCCCATACAAACTGGTAATAAATGTCAATTACCTTAAGCCATGCACAGTGTAAAATGATGCTGGTTCAAACTGTCTTGTCTTTGTTTTGGGAACCACTAGCGGTCAAATATATTTCTATTGGTCGCTTCCATCTCTTAAAGTTTTCACTTATATTCCCTTCAGTAATATCCAATGTCCCAGGTGGCTTTAACGAGTCCGCCATGTCGAACGAATTATATCGGGATCAGTTTTCAATGAAATGTAATCTATTTTCGCGACCTGGCTTGGTCGAGTTTTCGGAGTTTCTTCAACTCTGTGCGTGAATTCAGCGAAAATCAACGATGCAAACGTTATCAGGATATGCGTTCACCGCTGTCACCATGTTGATAGCATGCTTGTATCGTCAGTAATGGTGATATCTTCAAAAGAATCAGTAATAGTGATATTTTCAAAAGAATAGCTCGTAGACAAAACACAAGTCACTTGCCAAGTTACATGTTTTAATTAACCCCGGGAGGTAACTCCTTCAAGACTATTACAGAACAGGGAGAAACAATTGTCCTTCTTAGATCTTATCGACACTATTCTACTCACTGGCGTCAGCGTTGGCGTCCTGCTTTGGTTAAAGTTTGCGTGCAACCTACCTATATCTTAAAAACTACTATAACTACAGCTTTGAAAGTTTCAACACTTATTCATCATCATGTCCCGAGTGTGTATGCCAAGAACCATAACTCTAACTTTCATTTTGATCAAATTATGGCCCTTTTTCGACTTAGAATTTCAGGTTAAAGTTTGCGTGCAAGCTACTGTACAAACTCATAACTTCAATACTAATTATACTACAGCTTTGAAACTTTCAACACTTGTTTATTATCATATCCCTAGTGTGTATGCTAATAACTCTAACTTCCATTTTGTTCAAATTATGGCCCTTTTTCGACTTAAAATTTTAGTTTAAAGTTTGCATGCAAGCTAGTTACTTTCATGCTAAATAGTTTTTTTTCCAACACGGACCCAAAAGAGCATGAATCATTTCTAATGTTTTTTCAATGGTTGTTGTTTGTTTGTTGTTGTTGTTTTTTTTTTCAGATGAATTGGATCAAGAATTAGAAATACACACTGACGAAAATTAACTGCAAGATCAGACAGACAAATATGGATGATAAAGAAGAGGCCATTGAGAAGGAGGAATTTGATGTTGTAAGTGGACTACCAGTAGAAGGCGTTGATGAAATCAGCAAACTAGCATCTCCATTTGTCATCAAAACTGAGCCTAATGATGATGAAATAATAACAGAAGGTGTTGATGAAATTAGCCAAACAATATCTTTAGCTGTCATCAAAGCTGAATCCAAAGAAAATGAACTACCAGAAGTATATGGTCATATGATCAGTCAACAACCAGATCAGACTGTCATCAAAGCTGAATCCAAAGATAATGAACTACCAGAAGTATATGGTCATATGATCAGTCAACAACCAGATCAGACTGTCATCAAAGCTGAATCCAAAGATAATGAACTACCAGAAGTATATGGTCAAATGATCAGTCAACAGCCTGATCAGACTGTCATCAAAGCTGAATCCAAAGATAATGAACTACCAGAAGTATATGGTCATATGATCAGTCAACAACCAGATCAGACTGTCATCAAAGCTGAATCCAAAGATAATGAACTACCAGAAGTATATGGTCATATGATCAGTCAACAACCAGATCAGACTGTCATCAAAGCTAAATCCAAAGATAATGAACTACCAGAAGTATATGGTCATATGATCATCAAAAGCCAGATCAGATTGTCGTCAAAGATGAGCTCTTCAATGATGAATTACCGGCAGTATGCAAGAATGTTATCTGTCAGACAACTCTTCCCAGTTTTAAAAAACAGAGCCCAAAGATGAAGAGCAGCATTTTGGTCTTTTGGAAAACTTAGTGCATAGAAACAACTTGCATTATGAAACACCTGATTCACAACCTCAGGTTGTCATTGAAACAAAACCTCTGGATGAATTATATGGCCATGAATTTAGTGCAGAACAAAGTTGCGAGGTTTAGAGTGGAGAATGTGATGTACAAGCCATTCTCAAAAGAAAGAAGAAATCCGCTGTGCATAAAAGGAGTGCCAAATCGAAAGGACAACTCCGACAAGGAATTAAACCCAAAATGTGAGTTCACATATGGGTCTTAATGAACAACAGTGTTATATATGTAATAGAACATTCAAATTAATACAAAATCTGAAAATTCATATGAAGTCACATGATTTAAAATCTCATGTTGCTTTAAATCGAAAAACATGTGAAATTTGTCACAAAACTTATGCACCAAGTTCCTTTGCAGGTCACATGAGGAAACATAAACTGTTACCATTTAGATGTAAAAGATGTGCAAGGTTATTTCCAAGTAATGATGTATTTGAAAGCCACAGGAAAGATTGTGAAAGAAAGAAACCAATGGTTTTTCAGATATGTCAATTGGGATTTTCACAGGAAAGTTCACTGAAAGAACATTTTTGTGCATTCCACAAAAGTGTCAATAAGTATGTGTACTCCTGCTTATTCTGCAGCAAACGTTTTAGGAGGAAAAAAATCTGTTGCGACATACAAAATACCACACACAACCAGATAAGATTAATATAAAGTGCCCTGTCTGCACTGATACATTTATTGGGATGGATTGTTTTAATGACCATTTTAAAACCCATGACACAGCCAAAGTTTTTGTGTGGTGTGACTTTTGTAAGGAACATGTTCTGTTGTCAAATTATGAGACACATCTTCAAAACCGTCATAAATGCCAAGTGTGTAGCAAAAGTTTCAAGAGAGTAGAACTTCTGAGGAATCATCAGGCTCACTGTGACAATGTTGAGGAGATCTTCGTTGAGGAGATCTACCAGTGTTACATTTGTCTCAAGTCATTTAAGACCAAGGAGATATTGAATGCTCATAAATCAAAGCACCAGGTCCTGGGGATGAAGGTGTTTCAGTGTTGGATTTGTAATAAAGAAGTTTCAGCTCATGCTACTTTACATTATCACTTTTATACACATAAGGAAAATCTACCAATGAAATGTAATGTGTGTAGTAAAAAAATCAGCTGGACTGATGAATCAAATTACATCATAAAAAGAGAGAAGTTTGTATGTGGGGTCTGTAAAAAAAGTGTACCGGCCATAGTACTTTACATAGGAACTTTTATACACATAAGGAAAATCTACCAATGAAATGTAATGTGTGTAGTAAAAAAAATCAGCTGGACTGATGAATCAAATTACATCATAAAAAGAGAGAAGTCTGTATGTGGGGTCTGTAAAAAAAAGTGTACCGGCCATAGTACTTTACATAGGCACTTTTATACACATAAGGAAAATCTACCAATGAAATGTAATTTGTGTAGTAAAAAAATCAGCTGGACTGATGAATCAAATTACATCTTAAAAAGAGAGAAGTTTGTATGTGGGGTCTGTAAAAAAATTTCCCTACCATAGTACTTTACATAGGCACTTGTATACACATAAGGAAAATCTACCAATGAAATGTAATGTGTGTAGTCTGTTAATAAACGTAATTTAAACAAAGAGCAGGCAGAGAAAAAGTGGGTCTGAACTTTTTTACACTTGTAAAGTTTATCTAAGAATGTTTACCTAATTATCCATTAGACCTGAAAAATCATATGAAAAAAACATAAGAATATGAAGATGAACAAGTTATGCTTCAAATGTTCAGTGTAATGAGTGTATGCTATTGTTTGTAATGTTACTCAGAATTACCTATTGTATCGAAAATACACAAATGTTGCTTTTTTCTTTATTGAACTGAGCTTATTTGGGACAAGCCCTAAACCATTGTGCATTTTGGTAATGGGGTATTTGACCAAAAGTCTTCAGGCATATGTCTTTACATTTGAGTTGTTACTATTTCTGGAAAGAACTTGCAATTGTCTATAATACTTATTTCTCCACAATTATTCCTTTCCTACATAGATACACCTTCTTTGTGTGGGTTGAACAGTTTAGATCTAGATCAGCTGGCACAACTGTGCCATCTGATCAGGATCTAAACAGTTTGCTTTTTTATTTGTTAGGTTATTTTTTACTAAATTGCCACCAGTGATCAGACAGCATGGACAGTTAACTCAGGGGTTGCATTATCTGCTAATCTGAGTCAGTTTCATCACATTTTAGTGGATTCATCTAATTAGTAGTCAAAACAGCCCTTATATTCAAGGATGAAAATGACCCTTCAACTAACATTGTAGGGGTCAAAATGAAGCGTTTGGAAATTTCATGAGTCACAGGGTAATCTCTGTCAAACGAAAACCCTTATCATGATTTATAGACTTAGACAGAGTTCGACAATTGTGTGTTTAACCATTTCCTCCAGTTATATGCATGTTTACGCATGTGCGACCACTGTAGATCCAGATCAGCCGGCATATCGATGCTGTCTGATCAGGATCTGCACTGGTCGCATTTTGGTCAGAAGTAAACTAACAAATGAAAAAGTGAACAGTTAAGATCCTGATCAGATGGCACCCATGTGCCGGCTGATCTGGATCTAAACTGTTAGCCCATGCAATAAAGGTGTATCAATGGAGGAAAAGGTGAATATATTTGTATAAATCCCACTGCATAAAATAACAACGAAATGAAAATTAATCATGTTTATAAATAAATCATCTGTGCCATCTGATGAGGATCTACACTGCTTTTAGATTCGGTAACTGCTCTGATCAAGAAGCAACCAGCCAGCATCCATTCCATGAGATCTAATAACATATATATATTTTGGAGAAAAGGGTTACATTAGCTTATATAATATTTAATCAAAGTGATTGTCATAAAATATATTTGGCATTTAGCCAGTTGCAGAGATGAAAAAGCTTTTACAACTCTGCATAGGTACTACAATTGAAATTAACATATAGCTTTGCATATCCCAGCAATCACTATTAATCACAAATTATATGATAGGCATTAAATGGTATAATTTTTTCTTGGGTATATTCGAGGTCACCAATGTCAAATCTTACCTCTAACCAACTGAACACAACATAAAAAGCATACATGGATTTGAAATTAAGTGCCCTTCCAACTGAATATCTCATTGACATATAAATGTATAAAAGCATTAAATTTATCCCTTTTCTCAATAAGATATGGCTGTTATCTATCGGCAAACAGTGTAGACCCGGATCAGACATCACTGCACATCATGATCCATGCCATCTGATCAATATCAAGCTGGCTGATAAGGATCTAAACTGTTTTCTGTTTTATTCATTAGGTAATTTCTGACCAGAAGCAAACAGTTAAAATCGTTATCAGGTTAATGACACGACACTGTTGTTCTGGCTGATCTAGATCTACACTGTTTACAAATGTGATAAACTTGTATTTGATAAGAAAAGGGTTAAAACCAAAACTGATTAAAATTATCTGCTGAAAACTGCTACGCTGAAATTTGTTAGGTCTGACTTGAGTGAGATTGGGAATAAAACTAGACAACATATATGATGTGTGTTAGAATGTCGAAAGCAGTTCAGTTTTTATAAGCAAACAATAAAATTAATGATTGTTTACAAATGGAATTTAAACTTAAACCCTTTACTCCATATATACGCATCTATACAAGTGTGCGACCACTATAGATCTAGATCAGCCAGTACATCTGTACCATCTGGATCTGCACTGGTCACATCTTGGTCAGAAATAACCGTAAAAATCTAAAAGGGAACACAGCAGATCCTGATCAGATGGCACTGATATGCTGGCTGATCTGGATCTACAATGTTCGCCTTTGCAATAAAGGTATATAAATGGAGTAAAGAGTTAAAACTTAAAAGACAGCAAAATAGCAAATTGATTGATATATTAATTACATAAAACAGTAGTTGATTAAACTGTATTAACCCTAAATATTTCATGTGATATGGCTGTTATCAATGGGCAAACAGTGTAGATCAAGGTCAGCTTGCACATCTATGCCAGGAACTAGTCTCAATAATTCGACTGCAAGCACAGACCCATTATCATACTGACTTTTTAGAGATGTCTGTCCTTTACGTCTCAAGCAGTTACGACCAAAACTGTGGTGGAAATCGATCCGATTTAAATTCTGTTATTTATCGATAAACGTGAGTCAGGTAAACTTTAAGCGCGGAAATCGAAATTTGTTGACATGGGTGGAGGTTTAAAAGAGTTTTGCATAAAAAACGAAACCGTTATTTATAAAGGATTACATATATTGATTCTACTTGAATGTGGCTTTTCAGGTATGTAAATTTTTCGGCGTTAGCTGTCTAAGCTCACTTTTGACCTAGTTGTTCGACCAATGAAATGTTGTAAATAATACTCGTATTCTCTTATTATGCAGAGGGAAAATGAAATAAACTATTTCGATTGGTAGCTATTTTCACCAGAGAGGCATCTAGCAGGCTGGAGAGGTATCTAGTGGGATTTTATTATTATGCAGCGGAAAAATCAAATAGATTAATTAGATTGGTTGTTAGTGGGTGTTGTATTGGAGGAAAAACATATTTACGATTTAAGTAACCAGTTAAGTCAATATTGATGGCTTTAATACAATATTATATGGAATATTCTTGGGTGTCACTTGCATACAATACACAGTGTAAAACGAAAGAGAAGTGTAGATATTCCTAGTTCCTACTAGTTCCTTTGATACTGATTGTTAATTTCAAGTTCGTAAGACAAGTTTATGTAGTGTAGTGGCTAACACTCTCGCCTCTCAAGCGGAGGCCCCGGGTTCAATACTCACGACGGACACTTTTTTTAAACTTAATATACGTAAAAGTTGGTAGATTTCGCTCTTGTGACAGGCTGTTATTATTTATATTTATTAAATTTCAAGGACATGTATTCATCTTGAATTCTCACTCTACACGAGGTATTTTATTGAAACTGAATATTTTGCTTCTTTAATCGCCTTGTTATCACTGTATGAAATCGTTGCAACAGCTTCAACATTTTTTTTTGAAAGATACTTTCAATAAATTTATGAGTTGTCATGATTCGGTCGCTTAATCTCTAAGTCATACTAAGAAGGCAGGGAGGGTTCGTCAACAGCTATAACAAATAAAATATCTAAACTGTGTCTGCTTTGCCTCTCTGTATTTCTTTCTTTCTTATATACATGTATATATAAATCTTTTCCATCAACGCCGTTTATCTTTTTTAAAGATATTTCTTGTTTAAAGATACATATGGTTTAAGATGCTTTATGGAGCCGCCAAAGTTGCGATTCAAATGCCGATCGGCGGCGTATAGAAATAGAAGGAAAGTTTTCCGCATTGATTTGAATAGTAACTGGGTTGTGCGCGATGGACGAACATCGCATATATAGAAAAGTCCATGTCGCGCACAAATAGTTGTGCTATGCCAGGAACCTCCCAACCAGTGGGAGGTGCAGTCGGAGACTTCTCAAAATTTGCAAAATGAATTAAATTAGCAATCAATAAATTTCATAAAATGAAGACAATTGAACTCCTTATATAATAACAAACTATACTAATAACTATTATGTTTTAAAATATTTTTTTATTATACTTTCATAAACAAAGTATAATGATTAATACCCATAAAAGTTGCATAGTTTTCTTTTTCGTCCAACGGGACTTAAATACTTCTCAGAGTTTGCTAACCACCAAGTCAAACATTCATCATTGTGACGTCTACATTACATTCTGTTTACATTAGAAATCATTCAGTAATGTATCAAGAAGGCCCCTAGTGTACACAAAACCTTGAACGACAGTGGTAAAAGCGACGTGACGCTGTATTTTAGTGTTGAACTAAAGCTGCAAACATGTACCTGGCTGAAGGTTATGAAGCTGAGCATGGAAACCAGTCTCAAATCTCAAGCATCTGATTGGCTGAAATGGCGACAGATGCTTGAGATTTGAGACTGGTTTCCATGCTCAGTTTTATAACCATGGGCACCTGACATTTGTACGATACTCAATCATTCCTTTCATTGTAATTGAGGCGGCCATGTTGGAACATGGGTTCTACACGTCGTCTTCATGGGGAGAACGTTTGACTAAAGTTTCATGAAATTCCTTCTAAGGGGTGAAAAGTTATGGACCGGACACGAAATATGCTCAAACACCACAGGCGACCTTGACCTTGAGCCAACTAGGTTGGAACATGGGTTCAGCACATCATGTTCATGAACTGAACATTTCACTTAAGTTTCATGATATTCATTCCAGGGGTTCAGAGACCTCCAATTAACTTGCCAGTTTGTGTACATACACTGTATACAGCTGAGACCTCTCTTAAATTTAGTCTTAACATTTTGAGAATGTGCTACAAATTCGTTGTTGTTGTTGTTGTTTTACATACAAACAGTGAATAAAATATTCAGAAAAGCCTGATTTTCAAAGTGCTTTAAAGTTTATTTGGTCAGTATCCATAGAAAATGACAAAATCTACCCTGTAAAATCTTCCAGAGCAAAGTTCTTAATATTGCATAAAACAGATCTAAACAGCATCATTAGGTCATTGACCAGCAACTGGAGGAATAAACTCTGATAATGCATCCTAATAACATCTTAAGATTGAATCTAAATATAGCTGAAGACAGTAGAAATATTGGAATTTTGATACTTGAAATTTTCATTCTGCTTCTAAAATTTTTGTTTCAAATTTTATCACTGAACAACCAGTGAATTTATTGTTCAGGAACGATTGAATTTTAAGATGGATAAAGTTTGTGTCAAAATCTGGTTGATAACTGTAGAAAATCAAAGGTTAAAAACAGAATTTAAAAGAAAAAAAATTAAAGTCCCCATGGCGGGGCTTCTGGGAAATTCAAGAACGTGATTTCAATAATTTGAGTAGAGATCATCAATATCAATATTCATACCAAATTTGATGACAATCGCACAAAAAATGTGACCTCTATTGCGTTAACAAAATTTTTGCTTTAATCTGACCTAGTGAACTTGACATTGAACCGGCCATGTTGGAACATGGGTTCTGCACGTCGTCTTGATGGGGAGAACATTTTCCTAAAGTTTCATGAAATTCCTTCTAGGGGTTGAAAAGTTATGGACCGGACACGAAATGTGCGCGCACGGAAGATCGGACGAAGACCATTCCTATATCCCCCAACCGCTATGCGGCGGGGGATAATAAACCATAAAACAAATTGCTGTTTGTCTATATTGGTCTATAAATCACTTATCAGGAATGTAAAATCAAGCAAAAGATATGTAGAAAAATATTCTTGATGCTTAGCTAACTTTGAGTAGAATAATATGCGCCAGACGTACTACATTGTAATCTTGTAACCTTATACTGCATATAATATGCAGATAAAGTAAACACATTGGCTTCATACTCCAGCATGAACCACCTGATTATCCCCTTTCTTGATGAACAGGGCACAATATCACAAAACTAAATTTGGAGACCAGTCTCAAATCTCAAGCATCTGATTGGCTGAAATGGTGACCAGTTGCCATTTTAGACAATCAGACGCTTGAGATTTGAGACTAGTCTCCAGATTTAGTTTTTATGATCTTGGTACAGATTGGCTAGTTGTTAGAACAGTGCTCATGTGACCAGGCTGAAGGTTATAAAGCTGAGCAAGGAACCAGTCTCAAATCTCAAAACCAGTCGCCATTTCAGCCAATCAGATGCTTGAGATTTGAGACTGGTTTCCATGCTCAGTTTTATAACCTTGGGCAATGGAAACATCTCTTTGCCTGCCATAGTATTGTTGTTGAGTCCCAAACATGACTCTCTCTCTCCCTCCCCCTCTCTCTCTCTCTCTCTCTCTCTCTCTCTCTCTCTCTCTCTCTCTCTCTCTCTCTCTCTCTCTCTCTCATTAATGACAACGTGGTTCTTCCTTGAATGTCTTGTATACTTCTCATTAAGATTTTACTGTTTTTGTATTTCTTAGAAAGGATCCACTCATCACTTCCATCCAAAAGATTAACATCCTGATGCAAATTTCACATCTCAAGATTTAATGTTGTTAACAGCACAGTTCTTGTTGAAAGTTTTTACGTGGATAACTCAGAGGGATAGCTCAAGTTTCTAAGTAATGTTTGTTGTATTAATTAAGATTTTGCATTGTATCTTATATTGATTTGAATGTTACTAACACATTTTTTGCAACATCGGCATTTAACAAGACTTTGGCAAATATTTACTATAATATGAAGAATAGAAGAATTCAAACCCCAGCAATAACCAGACCATTGGATATCTAGTCTTGTAATAACAATTAAAGTGTGCGAATTTAACCCCTCGCGAAAATGACAAATACGTCATTTGCGCTAAATTTGATCCCCGCGAAATCAAATGATACAACAATATTGGACAAGGCAGATGTGGTCTTTAAGAAGGCTCTGTCGATGAAGAATTTATTTATTTAAGAACATGATTTAGGATCGAGCAGTTTGGTGGGTATGAGATGTATGAATGTGTTCAGTGTTTCCCAAGAATTATACTTAATTATTAATACACAAATAATGATAAGGGTGGGTATATTTCCTGAAATCTGTTTTTTGAAAAGTTTTTACAATCAAGTTTGAATTTTTAAGTTTGTTCACGATATTCCTCAGTTTATTATGAGAAGTACATTAATATTATACTTAAACTAACAAAAAACACATGCGCTTGGAATCATTAAAGGCCCAATAAACTTGTCAAACAGCATATTTTTTATTAACCTAAACATTTTATATTTCACCTGTATGCATAATAACACAAAAAATAAACCTTACAATAAGAAAAGGGTATTATCTTATTGATTTGCAGCATGTTTTGCGGATCGTTTATCTTGTTTGCAAAACAAACAGCGAATCTTTCCGAGCTGATTTTCGGCAACTCTCGGCAGGCGACGGTCGCTAATTATGCAGAAGTGCATAAATTTATTCCCCACTAAAAGCCGTTACCGGGATGACGTCATCGCGTTCTGCGTTCTTACGGCCCATGTACGGAAAAAACCGATAACTTTTCGCCGAGTAATTGTAAACATTGGTTAGTAATTTTGTGGGCTACAAAAATACTGTTCGGACCGGGTCTCAATGATTGGGGATTGTTTGAGAACTTAAATATTTGGTCATTTATACTTTCTTTTGAAAAGGGTCAACGTGGTTAATTAATTTTCACAATGAAAAAAACAACGTTTTGACAAGTTTATTGGGCCTTTAAGAGGGCAACAGAAAAACTATTTAACTGTCAATAGTTTGTTATTAAATGTAATATCAAACAGTATTAACATCATTACCACACCGAAACATTAGTTACGGTTATACTTTGAGAAGCACCTACACATTTCTTGTTGTTTTCGGTTCAGAAGCGTATACAATGAGATTGACTGCTGTATAACTGCTGACCGTGGTGTTGCTGGTGGCGGTGCAGGAGGGCGTGACCTACACGTGGTGTGGCTGGAGGTGGTGTAGACCTGATCAAGTGTGTCGGCAGATAGGAAGCAGGTTCAGGTGTCAGTCTCAGAGATCTGGTCTACTGGGACAGCCTCATCAAACATTTTCCGCCAAATAAACAAAGCCAATGCTTCAACTGAGATCAGAGCACAGTTTTACGAAGGGAAGACATAAGCTTTTGATGTAACCCGACATTTCTTAAATTCATTAAAGAATTTGTTGAGAGATGCGTTCTAAGATGATATAAAATCAATGTTTATTTTCGCGTTATTTTTATATTTAGATGCTTAAAGTTTCTTTTATAAGCCGTCAATGACTCTTCTTCATAAATAAAACAATGAAGCCGAAGGATGCGTCATTTTTGCGAAGTCGGAAGTGCATGCAGGGCTAGGCGCTGTCGCCGTCGCTGACGGTGCAAGTTCTCCCCAGATAGAGGCAATATCATTTGAAATTCACAGTAGCGCTATTTGTGAAGTGTGGCGGCCGTAGTACGTCTCCCCGTACGTATAGTAAGTACTGTTATCAATAAAAGAACCTGTTACCGATGTCATGCAGTGATGGTAACGTATATCAGGGCTATCCGATCAACCTTTTTGGTGGTTTGTCCCGGTTAGCTCAATTGGTTGCGTTGTCGGAATTGCAGGGCTAGGCGCTGTCGCCGTGACGGTAAGGGTTCGCCTCCAGGTAGAGGCACAATCATTTTTTATCACTTAGTATAGTTTTTGAGTAGAAATGCTTACACACTACACATTAATATGAAACAATTTCATAGAAAAGCTAAATGCTCATCCCGAAGAATTTTGAAGCCTGAATATCACTGTAGTGACCTGTTTTAGGGAGGAGACTGTTAAATGTTTTGTATTTATTATTTACACTTGTAAGCGAATAAATCACGTACTATACACATGGCGTTATTAATCTTGCTGAACATAACATATCTGCCAATTTGTTTCTACATCCATCTATGTGTTTCTAAATTATAGAGCAGACAATTTGGGTTCGGTGTGGGGGTAATTTGAAATTGTGACATTTAGTCGGTCATTTCTTCTTCAAAAATAACGAAACAGAAGAACGCAAATTCCATTTACATGCACATGTATTTTAAAAAGTTTTTACTAACAGCATTATAGAAACAATAAACCAGCAACTAGCATTGTATATGGGAGAACAATAAACCAACTCACAAAGTATATGTATTAATATGTAATATTTTGATCAACTGTATCCGATTCGCAATAAACCAATTGTTAGGAAACAAATATTTTGATGGTTGATTGATACCATGGTTTGATGTCGCTGGCAATATGCTTAATGCTGGCCGAGCATCCATCCATAACGATGATGTCAGTGGATTCACCGAGAGTCCTAGACACCCAGTACCCAAGGTTATAAAACTGAGCATGGAAACCAGTCTCAAATCTCAAGCATCTGATTGGCTGA
Source organism: Corbicula japonica (assembly GCA_038501625.1). NCBI lineage: Eukaryota > Metazoa > Mollusca > Bivalvia > Venerida > Cyrenidae > Corbicula > Corbicula japonica. Next base: position 513,983 of record JAZAYU010000295.1, read on the forward strand.
AATGGCGACTGGTCGCAATTTCAGCCAATCAGATGCTTGAGATTTGAAACTGGTTTCCAATCTCAGTTTTATAACCTTGGCACCAGGTGTCATATTTCTTGACTGACTCGCAATGTTCTTGCTCTGTTGCAACACGACCAAACTTTAATTGCCCTTATGCTTGTGAGATGCCCATAAACGAACCGCGTTATCCGGACTCTGCTGTGACGGTAATTAGTGGGCGGCAGAAGCCGCCCACTATATTTGTGCTTAGTTTGAGAATTTGATGTAGAAGGAGAGCAGCATAATCACAGAAATGTTTGTATATTCGTTCAGATATATATTAATGAGAGATGTTTTGCAAAAAAAAGTAGTCACAAATTGTTAACGATTTGCACCTTTGGAACTGGTTGACATCGCTTTGTAGGATTTCAGTGGTTTTTTAAAAATTTTCAAATAATAAGTTCTCCTGAGCACGTGACTATTTTTTGTGGGGATAATAGCATAATTTCAGAAATGTTTATATTTTTGTTCTGATATATATATTAATGAGAGTTTATTTGCAAAAGAACTAATTAACAAATGGTTAACGAATCGTATCATAGGAACTACTTGACATCGCTTTGTAGGATTTATTTTATTTTTCTTAAATTTTAAAATAATAAGTTCTCCTGAGCACGTGACTATTTTCTGAAAACAACGGAAGCCGATCCTTCCGTATAATCGGTCAGGGATGTTGACTGTTGCACTGTAGGTGTACCTGTTGGAAGTTGTGGAGCATAATTCGTGAGAGTTTTGCTCGGAAACAAAGGTTTGAATAATTGTACAATTGCGATATTGGTCATCCATTGTTTTAATTGTACATTGCAAGACGTAGTTTCCGTATAATCGGTCAGGGATGCTGACCTTTGCACTGCGTTTATACCTATTGTGATCTTGTGGAACATAATTGGTGAGATTGTTTTTCGGGACAAAACGTAATTATACTATGAAATTATGGTACGTTGCTTATTTAATCGTGCAATGGTCTGTTTGTTAATGTTTGTTATATACCGCGTCGATTGTTTTTCGGGTTTGACTTTGTTACGTAACACAGACGGCGTTTAGCCCAAACTACACACAACTCCGGTGATCTCCCCTTGATTGTGTTACCCAAAAATATTGAACACTTTCGTTAGAACAAATTTCTAATGTTTTGTGCGAATTTAAATTGTAAAAGTTATAAAAATGATGCAAACTGAGTTTTTTGGATGTGGAACTAACATCACAGATAGTACGTGAAATCCTGAAAGGATTTCAAATAAACACAGACATGGATAAAAAAAAATATTACTGTGATTTTAAGAGGTCACGGCATAACGGTTTTAACAGTTTAAAACTATCCCAAATAGTGTGCAGTCATTGTATGCATAAATGTGTAATCAACTTTACTAAAACAGTTTGGCATATTTTGCATATAATGATTTGTATAAAACCAGCTGCATGGAAACACATCTGATTATTGTTTACAATTACATTTACTGGTGAGGATGTAGTGTTACTAAAGATAGACTCTCCAAGCACTTTGGACAACAAAGTTCTGTATCACACTGGCAGTTAAACACCATCCAGGTTTACAAGTCTTAACAAGGTAAATAGTTGTATTTTTTTACTAGAATAGCTTAAACTAGCTTCCTAAGTTTCAATGATATAATATTTGTTTTTTCAATATGACCACTTCACACATGGATTAAAGAAACTGGTATTTTTAATTTTTATATTATCTAGTTTTTGCCAGGTAATTATCGCAACAACAGGAAAAAATTATGACGATCAGTTTGGATTAAACTTGAAAGTTAGCCATGTCTGGCTTAATTTTCCTGCCCCAGGGATTTCAATAGATGCAGGTTCTTGCATTTTGATGCAAGCAAATTAGTTTTTCTACATTTGACCGTTCCTGAATTTGAGCTTGGGTTCTTTTGATGAAGAAATCATGGTGGAATATTGCAAGAATAAAGATAAATATTGTGTCTGCATTTTAATTATAAAATCAATACTTATATTAGACCACTGAACATATATTTAAACGAAGTTAAAGCACTTTTATTAGTAGTTAAGTTCAAGTTGAACACAAGATATACATGTAACTTGCAACTATTTGATTACGAGCCCTTAACAACTCTCAACAGGGACAAACAACCCCTGGTTTTCAAAAGCTATTGAAATTGAAATCCCTGCACCTCTTAAGAGACTTTTCACGAGCAAAGAACACTGTTGTTGGCTCATTAGATGTGATAAATTTGTGAATAAAAACATATTTAAAAGAACATATCAAACTTAGCCAGGGGGTCAAAAGTGAAAAAAAATCAAATATGCTTGCATAAAAATGCAAGAACCTGCATCTTTTGAAATCCCTAAATGATATCTTCTAATGAAAATAATTTAACTAAATCATTAAATGGCATTGAAAGAACATAGATGTATTAATATTTCTGATGACAAACTAAGAATAATTATATATATTATAATTACCTATGTATTAACTTTAATAGTTATAGTAACTGTAATAGCTTTATGATGTACATGTAGAGTAATTTCTAAATTTTTAGTTGAAGATGATAATATTCACTAAGAAAGATTGTTCAGGTCATTCTAAGGGGCAACACTAAAAGTTATTGATCAAGTGCACCTTTCTGCTATAAAAATGTGCCTTTCATTGCATGTGTTACAAGTGTAGATCCATATCACACTGAACATTTGTGCCATCTGATCAGATCTACATTGGTCATGTCTTGTTCAGAAATAACTAAATATGAATCTGAAAGTGAATAGTGCAGATTCTAACTAAACAGCAAAGAGATGCAGGGTGATCTAGATCTACACTGTTTGCATATGTTAAGGGTTGAAGTTAGAAATGGATTTTCTGTGCAAAAGTCAAGTATTCCATGTTTTGTGTCTACTCTTTCCATGCAGCTTTTATTCCATGTGTGACAATATTAGACCATAAGATTAGACCATATCAACATGCATATCAGTTTGGCTAATCAGAGTCTGTTAATGTTTAGATCTTTTAGGTACATGTACTTCCTGGTCAAGATTCAAAGAATGTATATATAGATCAGATAGATGAGATGCATGCATTAAAAGGGTCTAAATAAAATTGACAGATAACAGTGGGAAAAGGGTTTCTGTAAAAGGCTTTAGCTAATGAAATGAATTTAAAGAGCCCCTTTATCTGATTTATAAGGTTGGACACTTCCTAAAAATATGGTTACATTAACATAACTCTGGCTCCCTCTGACACATTGTTATACATGAAACCAAGATCAAACAGCCTTTCACTGGGTCCCTGTGTATTTACGTTGAAAGTGAAAATATTCAAGAGACATAGTACAAGGTAAAGAAATAAGCTATAACAATATATGAAATAAATACAATTTTGTTAACCCAACAATTTCCAAACTATATGACTAACACAAAAAAATTTGTTGTTCCTCTTCTATTTACTAAATGACATTTATAAGGCTAATGGCATTGTTTTAAGTTGTGATGTGTTGCTATAAAGCATGAATATAAAATTGTCATCAAAATTGTTATTTGTGTAAATATTGAGTTGCATTAAACCAGGGCTAGGCATTCTCTCAGTGATGTATTTGATCCTGGTATTGTTCGATCAAACATACACTAGTCAAAAGTTCTAAGTGCACACTTGATAAATGTTAATTTTTCCAATAATTTGATTGAATCTTTCAAAATAGTGTAAATTACAATGAAGAAGAATCAATATTCTATTAAAGCACACCAAAAATTTTAAGTCTGCTTAACCAGATTAAAAAATAATAATAATTTAGCTCACTTGTTCTCAGAAAGCAATTCTCAAGTTAATTATCATTGCATCGGCTAACATTTGTGATCGTTTTCTCATCTCTGTATAATTTAAATTTCATGCAGATTTAAAGGAAATACTGTAGTTTGCCATTCCATTGCACTGAAATAGCTTTCTGTAGCTTTGTAATGGTCTGCTGGGCACGATGAGTCAACACACTCAACTTTATTTTATCCATTACGTTTTTACAGGATTTCAAGGAGAAAATTCCATTTTTCACACAATGTTTTGTGCCAAAAGCTTTTGAATTGTCTAGCAGTTTGGGATGATACAATTTTCTATGATAGATGTGTAACAGCCTTTCCAAACGAAAAAAATGTATTCATTTCGATAAAATTGACCAGTTTTCGGATACGCCTTTTGACCGAATAAGCGTCATTTTCGAATAATTCGATTTTGAATTTTATTGAATTTCTATAAATTTTAGTTTTAAATTTTTATTTATTGGACACTTATCCAACAAATAATAAACTAATTTTTTCGATTTTACGTTGTTTTACGTAAATATTTAATGACGTAATTGAGTAACATCAGCGTTCAACGTAAGCAACGTAATCAATCTAGAAAATAATATCGTTTGATTTTATTCTTAAATTAATAAAATATGCAAAAATAAGGTATTTCTTTTGCATTTACGAAAACCGTCAAGATTTTTTTACAACAAATTTGAAGTTGTGCCTGTGAAAAGAATTTTGACGGCAATGTCGTTGTCTGCTGACGTCAACCGTTCCATGGTTACAATTTGTTGGTGTGTTTTTCGTGTTTGTCTTGAGTCGGTGAACATGTGAAAAACAAAAACGATTGTAAAAAAATAAATTTCGCTTGCCGCACGGGGATAATGCATAAAAAACGTATGCCGACGTGGATGACGTAAAACGTAAAACATATGCACGGTTTTCAAAAAATTATTGTTGTTTGATCATTATTAACATTAAGTCAAACTTTCATTCAATTTGAATAAGTTTACTTTAAGATATTCAAAATTGAAAAGTGTGCACTTGGAACTTTTGACCAGTGTACATGTATCCTGTAATGTTTTTGTATTTATTTAATGTCCTGTTCAATTGCTTTTAATGTCCCCTTTCTCATTTATTTAAACAGTTCCCCAAAAATTACTTTTGTCAATATTTTGACCAGTTTTATTTTGTTCGATATTCCCATTTCTAGCAACTATTGTATTGGATAATTTTCAATGATTGTTGTATCTGAATTATTGGTATTTATATGCAATTCCCCCTCAATTTCTACAAAGAGCTTTAGCAAGAAACATAACTCTGTGTACCTTCTTTCTGGGATTATCTCCCCGTTTTGTACTTGGAAATAAATGTTTAACCTGTTTCGGCAAGTTGGATATTTCTCAATTTCTACGAAGGGCATTGGCATGAAAGTTCTCACACTCACTTAACAGTGCATAGTTTATGACGCTTACAAGTTACTTATTTCTGGCTAGCTTATTCCTGGTGTTATCTCCCCATTTTGCACTAAGAGATAAATGGTTAACCTGTTTCTGAAAGTTGGATGTTTCTCATTGTCTGCAAAGAACAGTAAAATAAATTTAACACACGTACTTAACAGTGCACAGGTCATGACCCTGACAAGTTAAATAACTCCAGCTACCTTATTTCTGAGGTTATCTTCCATTGGAACTTAGAGAAATGGTTTATCTGTTTCAGCATGTTGAATATTTCCCAATTCCAATCTTGTGCCTCTAATAAATACCCACCCTCCAAATACTTGCATCATCAGTGTTTGTAATAATGCCTAAGCATTAATTACATTAAGTTCTGTAACTTTCCCAATTTTGTAATGAATTATCTTTACATTATAATCTTAGGTTATAAATATGTTACATTAATTGATTTTCATGTAAAATTCTTTTTATGCTCAGGTTCTGGAGCAAGAGAAAGTTCTTTTTTTCCATTATGTAGAACTAACTTGTGATTTTTTGCTGTTTTAACATTGTGCTATCATTTTAAATTTGTATCATGACAATCTTCGCTAATGGGGCATATGTGTTGTCCAAACACAGCTTCTTTTTTGTGTGTTTTTTTGTTTTGTTTATTTACAGTGAAAATTTTACTGCAATTTAACTAATATCACATACATTGTATCTATATGTCATTCAACATAGGCAACCCACAATGTTGCAAGCACATAACATGTCTTCTATAGGAGTTTCTTCATTCTGTATAGTTATTATAAATCTTTATAAGTGGAATAATACTGGAATTCCTGTTACATTGAATATTATGCGTTTGTTTTATTTTGATTATGTTTACGCTCCGCTGGCTTAAAGCCCTTTCATTGCTTTGATTTTTTTAATGAGATGATTTTTGAAAACGACAGAAGCCCGTACTATCGGGATGTTGACTGTTTCACTGCGTTTGTTCTGATTTTTGTAGTAATAGAACGTAACAAGTAAAAAATTGCTGCTAATGCAGCAAAAGGAGTACACGGCTTAAAATGCGATGTGTTTGTGTTAAACGTATGGTGAAAGCGAGGGGGCACAGCGCTATGCAGCTAATTTAAGGGTTTGTTGTTTCGACCTCTTGGACGAGACCATGAAATCACAAGACCACAACACGATGCGAGATCGCAAAACCACGATCACATCGCATCAGGTTTTTGTTGTCGTGATCTCGCCATCTAATAACCACACACAAAATAAAATAAGTTTTCCGGTTGGTTAAAATAGTTACGGAACTGGAATGTGAATATAAACATATGCTGACTGGACAATTAAGCTAAGAAATATAAAACTCTATATTAGAACATGAAGTGTGTATTTCTGCAACACCATAATCCAAAACTTCAAATATAAGACAAATGCCTTTGAAAGAATGCATTTAAAAAGGTTAGACACAAGTGAATTATTCAACAGGCGAAGGTGATAATCTTCAAATTGAAAATTAAGACAGAAACTAACGGTCACGGTGGCATTGCTTTCGTGTCTATATTTATAATCTCCATAAGACCATGCCTAGCATTGCCTTAAGAGTACAATAATCAATACCTCATAAATAATAGCAATAGTCACGGGTGTGTGTGGTGGGGTGGGGGGGGGGGGGGGGGGGGGAGAGATTGGGGAGACGCGTACAACCGTTACCGCGTGTGAAGCGAGAAAATTCTTCTGCGAACGTTTCTAAACAACGGAACGAAAACTTTCTTCCCTCAGTGATACAAGATGAAAAAAAAAACAACAACTTATTACTTAATACATCTTCTCCTCACATTGAATTTCGCTCATTTCAGAAGTGGAGTGATCGTCATAACTCAACGATGTTTGTGTATATTGGTCTCATATTATACCAGCATGCAGATAAATTCAACACATATCGAATTACGATCCCCGTTTTTCAAAACGATGTTTGATATTTTAATAAAAACGAGTCAACGCTGACCACCTACCTTTCTTGGTCAAAATAAACATCGACAGAACCGTCACTGGACGTTTGCAGAACAATTTTCTCGCTTCACCAGCGGTAACGGTTGTGCGTGACCCCCCCCCCCCCCCCACCCCCGACGATAGTGCTCGCTGACCTTTAGGAGAGCGAGATAAAAAAAAAACATAATTAACACGCGATGCGGGATCGCGAACAACAATGCGAGATCGCGAAAGTACGATGCGAAGATGTGATATTAATATCGTGCCCTCGCATCGTACGTTCGCAATATCGCATTATGTCTTGTCGTTTTGCTGGTCTCGCTGTCCTGAGGGCGACACAAACATATTTAAATGTTAAGGAAATGAGATGATAAAACAAAAAAAAACTGCTTTTCTACGGCACAGAGATGCAAACTATTTATTTCAAAGAGATGGTATAATATTTTTAAAGAAGGAAATGAACTGTAAAATTAATTGGAAAATTTCAGAATAAACTTGAATGATTAGAACAAATTACAGACTATGTCAGATGTCTTATGAAGATAGTTCTGTTATGATCAAGTAACACATTAATGAAAAAATAGAAACATGTAACTTGAAATCTAAGAACTCTACAGCATCTTGGAAAGAATATTATGTCATGTTTAGAACTAAAACAACAGCATTTTTAACTCTATGACCATCGTGCGAAAAATGAGTAAAAATATTTCTGAGTTAAAGTTTAAAATATCAACCAGAAAAATACGATTCGTTTAAGAATGAAACAGAAAGAAATCAACAAAACCACAACAAAAACGAAAACAACAAATTACAACAACAAAACTTGTTGAAAGAAATATGTGGAAAAGTAAGATTACTAGAAGAATCTAGCAAATCCTACCCAGTGTCATGTTGCAAAAGAATAGAAATCTTGCTTGTTTTACGTACAGTTTTAAGCTAAACTATAAAATGTTGTAAAGATGTTAATGTTTCAGTTAAGTTGAAAATGCTGATTTTAGTCATAAGGATCTCAAACGGTGTATTTGCATAACGATATGCGTGCTGTCCGACCAATGAACATTATTACATAATGTACAATGTTCTGTACAACTTAATCACATAAATATTTCTTTCACCTACACTGCTACTAAACGCGCAACTCCGGTCCCTACAATAATACCGAGAAAGTAAGGTGAGCGAGGTGCCTTTTCGAATTCAACAATAACAAGGTCGGTTATATCAATTTTAGCAAGATTTTTAGGATCTAGACAAACATTGCACAAAACGTTTATAGTTCGACCTTAATAAGAATGAACTGTATGTGTTGCAGGTGGTTTCTTTGAACTCGACGGATTCGCCGAGATTTACTCATTATACATCGAAGAAAAAAATAAAGCGTAAAATTCATTCTAAGAAGACATCACCGACCTTGTTATGATGAATTTGATCAAGCGTCTCGCTCACCGGAATACGCACACCTCATTTTATCGGTAGCACCTTCGAGACAGGAGATGCGCATTATAGAGTAGCAGTGATCTATTCATTTCGGTCGATAACAACTGCAACCTACGTGATGCTTTTAAATTACCTCTCAAATTTGTACTTATCTAAGGCTTACGCCTATCTGTCGTCTCTCTGACACCTGTGGGGTAGTTTAGGGATGTACCCCGTGTTAAGTTTAAACAACAACACCCCAGTACCATATATCTCTCCCTTTATGCCTATATTATGTGTTTTTATATAGGCATAACTGGTCCAATTTAAGAATCTTATAATGTGTGTTGTTACATTGGACATGTCTTTAAGAAATTTACTAACCTTTATTTCATTTCGTTTCGTCTTTATTTCATTCCGTTTCGTGTCCAACAAAAAAAGTCGCTTTAACGATTGACAAAGCGCCTGGTTCCAACTGTAGGCGTCTGATTCCAAGGCTTAGGCCTATCTGTCGTCTCCGACCGTCTGACAGCTGTGATGTAGTTAAGGCCTATACCCCGTGTACAGTTTGGACACATAAAGCGTAGGTTTGCCTCTAAATGGGAATATAATCAGCCAGATGCGAAGTAACCTTTCTAGGAAATTCTTAAAGATTTTTAACAAATTTCATGCGAAGAAGGTGCCTCTTAAACGGCATTTACTTAAGAAGGAAGCCCGCTCTCAGATGTTTTGCCTGTTGACGCAAAATTGCGATTGCTCACATTAGCAAAACGAAACCACAATATGAAACCTCTCTTATGTTTGATGCATTTAATTTCGTTACCAATTATAAGAAATATGCTTATTAGTAGTCACAATGTTCTGTTTGCATCCGCATAAAATTATTTAAATTAACAAAATCGCTTTTTGCGAAAGTAAAATACTTATATAATGCGAGAACTGTATCAAACCGATTAACAGTCACTAACATTGATTATCCGGCAGATGTATAAACTCGCAAAGAAAGCTATAAATAGATTGCGTTTAAAAATAGCAAATGTTGCTGATAGATTGTAAACAAACGTTCTGCAACCGAGACGATAAACTTAAATGCAGAAAAAATAACCGTTCATGCTATGATAAAAGTGGGATTTTAATGTGTCTCTAAGTTCGTTCTAAATCTAATATTTTAATGGCTTGATCCAACAGTAAATTCGGAATGTGATGAAATGCTAAAGTGGAAGTCTATTAGACTCTATCTCAGTTGTTAGCATCAGTTTAAAATCAGCTTGATTGCTGAAGTAGAGATATGCAAAGCAGTGAAACGGTCAAGAAATCTTTCGGATTTGAATTAGTGGTCTATAGCCTAAACAGTCACGTGCTCCTCCATCTGTCCATGGTCAATCTCAATTCGTTAGCACAATAACACGGCGCTGATGCGCCGTGTAATAATCTCAGACATTCCGATTTCGCCAGAGCAGTGAGATTACATTGTTGTAATAACAAGAAAATCCCTCTCCCGCCCACTTTGATGCCTTGCATCAACATTTTTCTTGTAATGATGTGATGTGAGTAACCACGGTGTGTTCACAGGTGTACGGCATGTTGGACCCAGCCAAACCCCCTTTCCCTCACACTACTACCCTCCCTTTAAGAAAAAAAGCTCTACAGAATTTTTTTTCTTGATATATATATTATAACAAGGTAGGTATCTTCACTATTGAAAAATGCATATCAATCTGCTTTGAGTCCTGTAACTCTTTGAAATACTGCCCAATTGTCACAAACTATGGCTCATTTTTCGAGGGATAGATGTATTAGCACATACAATCACAGAAATCATTTACTTTCCGTGGAATTCGGTAGCAAACACATCGCTAACTCGAGAAATGCTTTGGTCGGCTCTCCTCTGACCGATCCGTAATGACCAAATTTACATCAGTAATTCCCAGATAGCATGCTGACGTTGGCCCAACGTTGGGCCAATGTCGTCAGTTACGTCGGCCCAATGTCGGCGTATGACGTTGGCCCAATGTAATTTTGCCCATCGGCCCAACGGTGGGTCAGCACGTTGGCTCAACGTTGGGCCAACGTCGCAATGTCGGTTGTGTTCAGTTGTCCCAACGTTGGGCCAACATCGGAATTTCAACGCAATTTTGCCAACGTTGGCCCAACATTGGCCCAACGTGAGAAAATTTTAATTTACGTTGGCCCAATATTGGCCCAACGTTAGAAATTCTAAATTTCCATTGGAATAATGTTTGCTATTTTAGCTGTTAGTGTGACATTTAATATTAAATCAAACCAAAAACAGTAGAAATATTTTCATAATTTATAAAATCTAGGTGTTTCTTGCAAAAATCTGCTGAAAAGATATCATGTTCAAAATATTCTATATTTATATAGTCAATAAATGTCACATTATTTTTAAAAACACTTTGTAAAGTCTTTATGATTTTATCAAGATGACGCTTCCTCATTTTCTTCACTTCTCGTTTTGTTCATTGCTCTCTTCTACTGCAGTACTGTGATCGTTTTTCTCTCTAATTTATTCTTCTCTATATTTTCTCTCCCCTCCTCTCACTGTCACAAGCATAGCCAAAGCAGTCCTCAGTAAGATTGGTGATTTCAGCATCTGTTGCTATCACACACAATTTGTTTTTCTTAACGGTTCTGCAATAAAATAGAATAAGGGGTGTTAACAATAGAAAATAAGAACATTCAAAATTATCAAATATTTAATCATAGCCAATCACGCACACCTACTCTTTCTGCAGAACATATGTCGAAAATGTTTTCACCCTTTCTTCCATATAAACGCATCTATCGCATGTGCAAACAGTGAAGATCCAGATCAGCTGGCACAACCGTGCCGTCTAATCAGATCTACTGTTTGCTTGTTTATTTATTATGTTATTTCTGATCAAGAAGCAAAGATTGCAGATCCTGATCAGACGTCACATTTGTGCTGGCTGATCTGGATCTACACTGTTCGTGACTGTGATAAAAGGAAGAAAGGATAAAGTCACTATGTTATAATCGTATAAACTGATGAAGTAAATCCCGTCTCAGGATGTTCAATTACCTGACTCTTTCAACAAATAATGGATTAAACCAAAAGGAAATGTTCAGTCATAATTATCTACAATTGATTCCTAAGAGTTTTAAAGTTTATATTTCAAGAGTGTATTATGTCTAGTATTTTTATAAGAAGAATTAAAAAATGTGAATAAAGTTTATATCTCAGTGTATAAAACTGTTAAATTAAAAATAAAGGAGATTTTGATACTTACATTATTGTACTGTCGTCGAAAATTCTAAAATTCTTCCTCCTTTGTTTACAAGCACACTGCTAATTGGTTGCTCAAAATGTGTACATGTACATTGAACAAAGAGCTATTGATCTTGTAACAATCTCCCTTCTGTTTCTAATTGCAAGGTTTCTATGGTAACTGGATAACTGACCATTCAGCTGTAATAAACCTGACCCCGCTAACAACATGTGGTTCTTATCTCATCAACATATAATTGCATGTATACATCCTTCATAGTGTTAGTATTTACTAGAAAAGATAATTTATTTAAGTGCCAGTTGATATATTAGCATCCGCAATTTGAATATCATACATAACACAAATACATTTTCTTAAAGTACTAAACATTTACAAAATTATATCCGTTTGTCCGTTTACCAGCCAGTCAGTCAGCAAACTTGTTAATCAAGCTTTTTATGCACACAATATGTCTCAATTTTTTATAAACCTAGAATATGAGGAATTCAGCCTTTTCAATAGTGTAAAATAAAAATGTTTATTTTGGCGGTTGGCACAATGTTGTAAATATAACGTCATTTTTACAACGTTGGCCCAACGTTGAACCAATGTCGACGTGCCGATTAAAACCATTACTCCAGATAACGACGTTGGGCCAACATTGGGCCAACGTTGTTCACCCGATGCCGACGTTATGCCAACCGTACAACCAAATGCCAACGTTGGGCCAACGTCAGCTTGCTTGTAGGGAAAACCATATATCGATATGGCTTTACGTACGAACTATGCACTCTTTCGAAGAAATACAATGTATTGGTTCACTCACCAGACCGCAATATAATATATATATCAAGAAAGAAAAATTTTTCTGTAGAGCTTTTATTTCTTCAAGGGAGGGTAGTAATGTGAGGGAAAGGGGGTTTGACTGGGTCCAACATGCCGTACACCTGTGGGTGTGTTGTGTTTATGCATCTTGATATTTCAGATAAATTCTTAATAAACTTTACCGGAAGTACTTTTATTGAATTTCGCACATGCGACTTTGTGTTTCTTTTGGTCGCAGATTAATTTACAAAATACAACATGATGTAGTTCATGACACAAGTTAAAAAGTAAAGATCGGTATTCACTTTCCGAATCCATGTAATCTAGTATTTAAAATAAGAAATTACCTTTTCGTTAAGTTCTCCTTTCTATACTAAAATGACGACGGGTTAATATTATGTAATAAGATTTCTCAGAAAATTGATCATTTAAAGGCTACAAATGTTGCTCAAAATTTGACGCGATTCGCACTCTACTTCAATATCACCCAGTACATCGCCAAACACTGTGCAAACACCGTCACACGCAACGTTGGGATCAAGAACTTCGTTCACTTGATAACTAAGTCTTTTGTCATGGTGGTTGCAAGCGAAAATCTACCTGAAATCGAAATTCGTAGTATTTTCTCAAATGACAATCATCTCGCTCCCCGCATGGGCGATAATTACTACAAGTTTCGATTTCAGTTAGATTTTGGCTTGCAACCAAAACATCAATCGCGACGCGAGGCGACTGATATTTTCGTTGAGAAGTAGCGCGGTAACGTATAATTGACAGAACGTTGTTCATTGTTAATCACGCCAAGGTTGCTTTACTTTAAGCCACACCCTTTGCCGCAAGGGAATGAGCCAACAGTGAAATTTTGATTGACAGCAAAATCTAATTTGGAAGTAAAATACAGCGTCTTTTGATTGGAGTGGCAGTTCTAACAGTCGTCGCATGACAAAAACGTGGTAGACGTCTTGTGAAGTGCTGCAGTGCAACAGGTGTTTAAGGTGGTTGCTGGCTGGGTCAAAATCCAATCGAAATCGAAATTTGTAGTAAAATAATTGTTCCATGCGATCTTATCAAGTTTCACAGAATGGAGTATGATGCTTTGAGGAAGAAGAAGACGAAAATTGTTTTATTATAGTGACCTGTGAGGTATCTATATAATATATTAACAAACACTTAAACTCATTAATAAATCATCCGGTCAAATGGACTTATAAGTCGCTATTAAATGAGATAAAGAATAGCATGCTACTGTTGTTTGGTAATAGGTTATTCAGGACAAGGCCTTAATGGTCTTAAGCTCTACTCTGATAAGCAATTACTACCAGTATTCTTCTAAATGTATGCTGAAATCTACTACAGATTTCGATTTCAATTAGATTTTGACCCAGCGAGCGACCTCCGTAATTATTTGTTGCACTGCAACACTTCACAAGACGCCGATCACTTTTTGTCATGCAACGACTGTTAGAACTGCCGCTCCAATCAGAAGACGCAGCGTTCTACTTTCAAACAAGGCGTTGCTGTCAATCAAATGTTTATCGCTTGCGGAAGTTGATATGAAAATGACGCTTTGTAAAGATTTGAATGATACTTGTAGTACCGATGAAATAACAAAAGGTGTAGCTTACGGAAGCGTTTATTGGCCTCATCTTATTGTTTTTCTTGTACTAAAAAAACATACAAAATATGTCGCCGTTGTGTCCGAAAACGCTGAAAATAAGGCGACTTTCCATTTATCACTGATGACGAAACTGATTTCTTAAACGCAAAAGTCAGCATGTTTTGAGCGACTTGGTGCATTTCTCTAACTCGATAAAATTTAAATTCAATTTAAATCATAATAAATATATTAACTTCGTGTTTAAACTTTCTTGAAATCGTACAATTTAGTACGACTGAAGGCAACAAACAATTTTTTAATTGCAGTTTTAATTTTTTTCAGCTTGAATCTGACTCGAACTCTATCGCCGAACTGTTAAATGCAGTGCAATAAACAGTGCATGCACGTTACAACATCGAAGTAAGCAGCCCTGATTTTTTTTTGACTTGAAAAAAAAACCTCGCTGGTCAGGGGTCAGCCACGAAGCCGTGCAAGTTTTAACAAGCCACTGCATTACTAAGAACCATAAGACAACATTTGCACGCACTAGGCCAATCCACTTTCGATCGATATATTATTATTTGATAATTTGGAGATTTTTTTTTCGAATGAAATACTATTTGCAAACTGCTATTTACTCAAAAGTAAATGCAAAGTTCTGCGTGTGCACTTGAACATTCGAAAGCTTTTAAGATGCTCTGTGTGTGTGATTTCTTTCCCCTATTTCTCATATTGGGTACTGAGAATCACCAGTGGGTAACGTAAATTAACAACGACAATCTGGAAACACAACAGATACTAAACCGGTAAGTCGCTAAGGTTTGAGCTTAGAAGTGGAAGTAAAATGCAAAATCTGGTTGATACAGCTTATCTTCTATATGTAGAACTCAGATGTTATAACAGTTAATAATTGTTTGCTTTTTAACATTTTTATATCCAAAGACCACATGGGAGGGCTACTTTTAGTACTGACAGGTTAGAGACATTCATTTACAAAATTCATAACCCACAAAACAGTTATTATACCAAAGTTCTACCCAGCTGTTTAAAGGTATGGTAAGGTGGAACGCGACAATAAATGCGAATTTTCTAATTTCTTCATCAAATTTGGTAAAGAATTTATTGACGATGACTCCAGCATGAATCCGCAAACCGTTTTTCGATTCATCAAATAGTTGTTAAGATATTCTCCTTCAAAGTTAGCTATCAACGCCAGTTTTCTGCAGTGACGTCAACGACGCACGTCTTACACTTCTTCGGGCCTGTCTTAAATTGGGACTTCCAATTTCAGTTATACTTTCACAGATGAATTGGCGCTAAAAAAAGCTTTCCGTTGATATAAGATTTAACATATTTTGACCAATTTTGACAACGTTGTGTACCGTTAAACGCCGTTTTCGCGTTTAAAATGACGTCGAGTTTTGCTTTCTGTCGACTTTTTCAAAATTGTGAAAAATTCCCTAATTTATTTTTTGATATTTCTGCTTAAAAATGTAAAAAAGCAATTCCAATCGAATAAGTGAATAACATTTTGGGGTCACCGACTTTGTTATTGCGCCATGGCTGTTTTCAGCACCCCTCCCCCCACACACCCTTTAAAAACGTGTAAAGGAAAGTGACGTTTCTTCAAGTTTATGACTCTATTCTACCATTTTACAGAAATTACAATGACTTGTGGTCATTTAAGAACAACAACAAAAAACATATGAATAAAACATATTTTTACACAGCATGTGCCGTTGTAGGGGTTATTAAATTCGCACGATAATTTCGCATTTTTGGAGTTTTTAGAAACGTTCCATTTGGACTTTTGTCAGCGAGCCTCACATAATTATGTTGAACGATAATGTTTAAGTTATATTTATATTAAACTCGGCTTTTCGGCTAAATCCTTGAGAAACCTCAAGAGATACTGTTTTATCATTATATTTCATGCGGGTTTATTTTTCGCATATTTCGCAAATAAAAGTGCAGCGAAATTTAACGATGTGTGAGCTTATCATTCTTCTGAGAGTAACATTACAAACTGCGCAAATTTATGGCACTGCAATGGCTTACGCGCGAAAACTGGTCCCCGCGAAATAAAATGATACTCGAGTATTAAATTGAAAAGAGCAAAACTTGTCTTAATACATGTTGTTTTTTTTTGGCTTTATTTGGCACGATTTTGCGACTGACACATAATTAACATTTTGATGACGTTAGTATTATACGCTATTTTGAATGTTCGTTTTTACCCTCAGTAGCGTTTTTAAAGATATTTTTGACAAAATAACAAGAGAAATCGATTAGATGTCATTTTCATTTGATAATTCATTTCAACTTCCTCTGTGGTGTCCTTTGGCGAAGTTTTTCAATAAACGAACTCATTTTTTATCTAAAATTTCCGAAAAATATCGTATTTTTTCATAAGGGGTTAGGGTACCTAAAATGGTAATAGCACAAAAACTAAGTCGGTGACCCCGAAATTTTATTCGCTTATTCAATTGGAATTGCTTTTTTCAAACTTTCTAAGCAAAAAAAATGAAATATTTAATTAGGGAAATTTTCACAATTTTGAAAAGGTCGACAAAAAGGCAAAACTAGACGTCATTGTTTTACGTAAAAACGGCGTTTAACAGTACACACCGTTGTCAAAGCTTGTCACGATATATTAAATCTTATATCATCAGAAAGGTATATTCAGCACTAATTCATCTGTGAAAGAACAAATGAAATTGAAAAACCCAATTTTCAGCCAGCCTCGAAAAAGTGTTCGGCGAGCGTCGTTGGGGTCAATTCAGAAAACTGGCGTTGATAGCTAACTTTGAAGGTAAATATCTAAACAACTATTTGATAAATCGAAAACATATTGCGGATTCACGTTGGAGTCATCGTCAATAAATACCACACTAAATTTCATAAAGAAATTCGAAAATTCGCAAAATGTTTTTAATTTTAATTTTGACTTGTTCAGTGGCTTTTAAAGTTCCCCTTTCATCTATGTTAATATCACAGTAGCGTTGTGCAGTGTGTCGGCTTTAAAAAGTGTCCCCGTACATTCAATCAGTGCTGTTTTCGGTTACTTTCTTTGAAGGTTGTTGAGCACAATTGTTACGTACTACGTAAATAGTACTTAATTTACTTTTGTTAAAATATTTCGGCCAGTTTAAAGATGTGTGGTTTCACTATCCCAGCCAATATATAGATTCGATAATTTTAAATCAACCTTGAAAATATACTTCCTGCTTTTTAAATTTTGCCTTTAGCGTTATCTGTGATATGCATGATTTATATTCTCAGACCCCCCCCCCCCCCCCTGTCATAATTCTATTCTGTTTTGTTCCGCCCATTGTTTTCTTGTTTAGGGCAAATCCATTTTATCTGGGGACCATACGCCGTTGAACACGGAATGGTATTAATCTGAAAATACCGAATTGAAAATTCCATGTTCACCGCCATATTCATACCTTCGTTTGGAATGGATCAAAATTGTACTGTTTATTAGTTTAAATATTAAGTTGCGCTCATATAACATATAATTTACAATAATTTAAAATATTTTGCTAAACTTTCTTTTCAACATTAAGTATAGTTTCCGCACCGAATCATTCGTATTTCTTGAATTATTTTTTAACAAGTTCATATTCCATAATACAGTTTTCGAAGTGTTAAAAATTGGCAACATTTGTATGTGTTTACAAACATTGTTATATTGTGTTTTATTGTGATTTTAATGATGTTCTAATTTATCATGGTATTCCAACTCTAAGCGGTAAATGTGTCAAAATAAAGAGCTCAATATAACTTTAACAAGTCATTTTTATTTCACAACTTTTAAAGGTATATGGAAATATCAATAAACGCTAAAATGTTATCAAAATCGTATTGTAGGAAAATATTTACACTACTGTAGCAGTTGTCTTTTAAAATAACATGCCTTCAATGAAAAACATTCACAGAACCATGCAGGACAATATTGGTTACATAGGCTCATAAGAGCATAAAAGAAAACAGCTCCGAAATATTACTTTTACCTACTGTAAATGCTGTTTAAACAGAAATGGAAAGAACAGATATATTGACTCGAGGGATAACGTAGATCTTGAGGATAAGTGGACCGGATGATCGAAGTTACCCAAAGAATAGATTAAGCAAAAGGCGTGCTTCTATGTGTTCTTTCGGTATCATAGACGTTTACAAAGTCGACCGCCATATACTTCTTGAGAAGAAAGACAATGCTTCTGTAGCTTTTTATGAGGTCGGTTTATAAATTGCCGACAGCCAAGATTAAGATCATGCTATAGTCCAGTTAATGGATTCCGTGAAACACAATAATTCAAAAAAGGTGAAATATGCATATCAGGAATCGCCACATTCAGAAAAAACAGCCTCCCCACACAGTCAAGAAGAAGAGAGGGGGAGAGAGCATGGTTAATAAAATAATCAGTTTCAAAAAAGACACCACTAACAATAAACAAAAATGAGAACCCGAGGGGTTACCGCCTTGGAACGGTCAGTGGCAAATCAAATTGCCACTGGGGGTTTAAACCAGGTTCTAGGGTGCACCAACCTCACACTTGCCCCAACAGGTTCTCATATCACAAAACAAGTACAAGTTGTCAATAATACAAAGTATTATTTTATGATCGAGATAAATTTGAACTAGCAGTCGAGATATAAGATAGCAAAACGGGACAGGTGCACGTTTAAATGAAATCTTTGTTGCCAGCTTGTAAAAAAACACGTGCACCGGCACTTGACCAGCGCTACCTTGTGTACAATTACACGGTATGTATGCCAATAATCAACACTCGGAAGACAATGCCAGGCTCGGAGGATAAGAACGGCTAGAGATTAGGATGAGAGTGAGAAAAGCTTATATATTTTTACTTTTATCTTTTACTTATGCCGATTTAAATCACGTTAGTGATTGCAATCGTTCTAGGCTAACATAAGCTATATAAAACTGCAATGGTTTTTGCAGGCAGTCCCTACATTGTGGTGAAAATCACCGAACAAGATGGAAAATTCGACCCATCGCTCAAAATTAAACAAGTTTCCATCCGATTTAGGTAGTTGAATGAAGAAAACATAACTATTTGATCCTTTACTGTCCCTCTGTTAATAAACAATCACAACATGGTAACAATGAATATAAATCTTACTTTTTCAGAAGATGTCAAAGCGAAATGGATAATCACTGGCTTCAGTGAACATAATAGTGGGCTACATTAAAAAATTTATGGATAATGAACAAACTTACCTTTTCATTATAATGCTTTTAAGTAATGTTTATTAGTTTTAAAGTCAAATTTTTTATCTTCCAGGACCAGAAGGCATTGTCCAACCCATTCTAAGAAGATAAAGCGTTAATTTGTAATTTCCCATTGTTTGCTTTCTCTAGATTTGAGATATTTTGTTCAAAACTATGTATACTAAATACCAAATCCAACATAATTTCTGTTGAATTTTTTTCTAGATCAATGTGTACAATGACTGGACTATAGGTCCTTTTGGATACCATCACATAATATCACTTAAATCGCTAATAGGACGTAAAAATAATAACCGATCGTTTATACATCGCTAAAATCGTATTTATCAATTCTTACGACATTTTGTCATGTTCGTGAAGTTGGCCGCCTAGCAGCCAAGCAGCGTGAAGTTGGCCGCCAAGCAGCCAAGCAGCGTGAAGTTGGCCGCCAAGCAGCCAAGCAGCCAAGCAGCGTGAAGTTGGCCGCCAAGCAGCCAAGCAGCCAAGCAGCGTGAAGTTGGCCGCCAAGCAGCCAAGCAGCGTGAAGTTGGCCGCCAAGCAGCCAAGCAGCCAGGCAGCGTGAAGTTGGCCGCCCAACAGCCTAGCTGATACTTTGGCTGCTGTAAAACATTTGCTGCTGAGCTGCTGTGGCGGCTGGAAAAAAGTTCGCTGCTGGGCTGCTGTGGCGGCTGGGATACTTTGGCTGCTGGGAAAAGTTGGCTGCTGGAATACTTTAGCTGCTGAGCTGCTGTGGCGGCCGGGAAAAGTTGGCTGCTGGGCTGCTGTGGCGGCTGGGAAAAGTTGGCTGCTGCAATATTTTGGCTGCTGAGCTGCTGTGACGGCTGAGAAAATTTGGCTGCTGGGCTGTTGTGGCGGCTGGAATACTTTGGCTGCTGGGAAAAGTTGGCTGCTGGAATAGTTTGGCTGCTGCGCTGCTGTGGCGGCTAGGAAAAGTTGGCTGCTGGGCTGCTGTGGCGGCAGGGATACTTTGGCTGCTGGAATACTTTGGCTGCTGAGCTGCTGTGACGGCTGGGAAATGTTGGCTGCTGGGCTGTTGTGGCGGCTGGGATACTTTGGCTGCTGGGAATAGTTGGCTGCTGGAATACTTTGGCTGCTGAGCTGCTGTGGCGGCTGGGAAAAGTTGGCTGCTGGGCTGCTGTGGCGGCTGGGAAAAGTTGGCTGCTGCAATATTTTGGCTGCTGAGCTGCTGTGACGGCTGGGAAAAGTTGGCTGCTGGGCTGCTGTGGCGGCTGGGATACTTTGGCTGCTGGGAAAAGTTGGCTGCTGGAATACTTTAGCTGCTGAGCTGCTGTGGCGGCCTGGAAAAGTTGGCTGCTGGGCTGCTGTGGCGGCTGGGAAAAGTTGGCTGCTGCAATATTTTGGCTGCTGAGCTGCTGTGACGGCTGGGAAAAGTTGGCTGCTGGGCTGCTGTGGCGGCTGGGATACTTTGGCTGCTGGGAAAAGTTGGCTGCTGGAATAGTTTGGCTGCTGCGCTGCTGTGGCGGCTGAGAAAAGTTGGCTGCTGGGCTGTTGTGGCGGCTGGAATACTTTGGCTGCTGGGAAAAGTTGGCTGCTGGAATAGTTTGGCTGCTGCGCTGCTGTGGCGGCTAGGAAAAGTTGGCTGCTGGGCTGCTGTGGCGGCAGGGATACTTTGGCTGCTGGAATACTTTGGCTGCTGAGCTGCTGTGACGGCTGGGAAATGTTGGCTGCTGGGCTGTTGTGGCGGCTGGGATACTTTGGCTGCTGGGAATAGTTGGCTGCTGGAATACTTTGGCTGCTGAGCTGCTGTGGCGGCTGGGAAAAGTTGGATGCTGGGCTGCTGTGGCGGCTGGGATACTTTAGCTGCTGGGAAAAGTTGGCTGCTGGAATAGTTTGGCTGCTGCGCTGCTGTAGCGGCTGAGAAAAGTAGGCTGCTGGGCTGCTGTGGCGGCAGGGATACTTTGGCTGCTGGGAAAAGTTGGCTGCTGGAATAGTTTGGCTGCTGCGCTGCTTTGGCGGCTAGGAAAAGTTGGCTGCTGGGCTGCTCTGGCGGCTGGGAAAAGTTGGCTGCTGGAATACTTTGGCTGCTGAGCTGCTGTGACGGCTGGGAAATTTGGCTGCAGGGCTGCTGTGGCGGCTGCGATACTTTGGCTGCTGGGAAAAGTTGGCTGCTGGAATAGTTTGGCTGCTGAGCTGCTGTGGTGGCTGGGAATAGTTGGCTGCTGGGCTGCTGTGGCGGCTGGGAAAAGTTGGCTGCTGCAATATTTTGGCTGCTGAGCTGCTGTGACGGCTGAGAAAAGTTGGCTGCTGGGCTGTTGTGGCGGCTGGAATACTTTGGCTGCTGGGAAAAGTTGGCTGCTGGAATAGTTTGGCTGCTGCGCTGCTGTGGCGGCTAGGAAAAGTTGGCTGCTGGGCTGCTGTGGCGGCAGGGATACTTTGGCTGCTGGAATACTTTGGCTGCTGAGCTGCTGTGACGGCTGGGAAATGTTGGCTGCTGGGCTGTTGTGGCGGCTGGGATACTTTGGCTGCTAGGAATAGTTGGCTGCTGGAATACTTTGGCTGCTGAGCTGCTGTGGCGGCTGGGAAAAGTTGGCTGCTGGGCTGCTGTGGCGGCTGGGATACTTTAGCTGCTGGGAAAAGTTGGCTGCTGGAATAGTTTGGCTGCTGCGCTGCTGTAGCGGCTGAGAAAAGTGGGCTGCTGTGGCGGCAGGGATACTTTGGCTGCTGGGAAAAGTTGGCTGCTGGAATAGTTTGGCTGCTGCGCTGCTTTGGCGGCTAGGAAAAGTTGGCTGCTGGGCTGCTCTGGCGGCTGGGAAAAGTTGGCTGCTGGAATACTTTGGCTGCTGAGCTGCTGTGACGGCTGGGAAATTTGGCTGCAGGGCTGCTGTGGCGGCTGGGATACTTTGGCTGCTGGGAAAAGTTGGCTGCTGGAATAGTTTGGCTGCTGAGCTGCTGTGGTGGCTGGGAATAGTTGGCTGCTGGGCTGCTGTGGCGGCTGGGAAAAGTTGGCTGCTGCAATATTTTGGCTGCTGAGCTGCTGTGACGGCTGAGAAAAGTTGGCTGCTGGGCTGTTGTGGCGGCTGGAATACTTTGGCTGCTGGGAAAAGTTGGCTGCTGGAATAGTTTGGCTGCTGCGCTGCTGTGGCGGCTAGGAAAAGTTGGCTGCTGGGCTGCTGTGGCGGCAGGGATACTTTGGCTGCTGGAATACTTTGGCTGCTGAGCTGCTGTGACGGCTGGGAAATGTTGGCTGCTGGGCTGTTGTGGCGGCTGGGATACTTTGGCTGCTAGGAATAGTTGGCTGCTGGAATACTTTGGCTGCTGAGCTGCTGTGGCGGCTGGGAAAAGTTGGCTGCTGGGCTGCTGTGGCGGCTGGGATACTTTAGCTGCTGGGAAAAGTTGGCTGCTGGAATAGTTTGGCTGCTGCGCTGCTGTAGCGGCTGAGAAAAGTAGGCTGCTGGGCTGCTGTGGCGGCAGGGATACTTTGGCTGCTGGGAAAAGTTGGCTGCTGGAATAGTTTGGCTGCTGTGCTGCTTTGGCGGCTAGAAAAAGTTGGCTGCTGGGCTGCTCTGGCGGCTGGGAAAAGTTGGCTGCTGGAATACTTTGGCTGCTGAGCTGCTGTGACGGCTGGGAAATTTGGCTGCAGGGCTGCTGTGGCGGCTGGGATACTTTGGCTGCTGGGAAAAGTTGGCTGCTGGAATAGTTTGGCTGCTGAGCTGCTGTGGTGGCTGGGAATAGTTGGCTGCTGGGCTGCTGTGGCGGCTGGGAAAAGTTGGCTGCTGCAATATTTTGGCTGCTGAGCTGCTGTGACGGCTGAGAAAAGTTGGCTGCTGGGCTGTTGTGGCGGCTGGAATACTTTGGCTGCTGGGAAAAGTTGGCTGCTGGAATAGTTTGGCTGCTGCGCTGCTGTGGCGGCTAGGAAAAGTTGGCTGCTGGGCTGCTGTGGCGGCAGGGATACTTTGGCTGCTGGAATACTTTGGCTGCTGAGCTGCTGTGACGGCTGGGAAATGTTGGCTGCTGGGCTGTTGTGGCGGCTGGGATACTTTGGCTGCTGGGAATAGTTGGCTGCTGGAATACTTTGGCTGCTGAGCTGCTGTGGCGGCTGGGAAAAGTTGGCTGCTGGGCTGCTGTGGCGGCTGGGAAAAGTTGGCTGCTGCAATATTTTGGCTGCTGAGCTGCTGTGACGGCTGGGAAAAGTTGGCTGCTGGGCTGCTGTGGCGGCTGGGATACTTTGGCTGCTGGGAAAAGTTGGCTGCTGGAATACTTTAGCTGCTGAGCTGCTGTGGCGGCCTGGAAAAGTTGGCTGCTGGGCTGCTGTGGCGGCTGGGAAAAGTTGGCTGCTGCAATATTTTGGCTGCTGAGCTGCTGTGACGGCTGGGAAAAGTTGGCTGCTGGGCTGCTGTGGCGGCTGGGATACTTTGGCTGCTGGGAAAAGTTGGCTGCTGGAATAGTTTGGCTGCTGCGCTGCTGTGGCGGCTGAGAAAAGTTGGCTGCTGGGCTGCTGTGGCGGCTGGGAAAAGTTGGCTGCTGGAATACTTTGGCTGCTGAGCTGCTGTGACGGCTGGGAAAAGTTGGCTGCTGGGCTGCTGTGGCGGCTGGGATACTTTGGCTGCTGGGAAAAGTTGGCTGCTGGAATAGTTTGGCTGCTGCGCTGCTGTGGCGGCTAGGAAAAGTTGGCTGCTGGGCTGCTGTGGCGGCAGGGATACTTTGGCTGCTGGAATACTTTGGCTGCTGAGCTGCTGTGACGGCTGGGAAATGTTGGCTGCTGGGCTGTTGTGGCGGCTGGGATACTTTGGCTGCTGGGAATAGTTGGCTGCTGGAATACTTTGGCTGCTGAGCTGCTGTGGCGGCTGGGAAAAGTTGGCTGCTGGGCTGCTGTGGCGGCTGGGAAAAGTTGGCTGCTGCAATATTTTGGCTGCTGAGCTGCTGTGACGGCTGGGAAAAGTTGGCTGCTGGGCTGCTGTGGCGGCTGGGATACTTTGGCTGCTGGGAAAAGTTGGCTGCTGGAATACTTTAGCTGCTGAGCTGCTGTGGCGGCCTGGAAAAGTTGGCTGCTGGGCTGCTGTGGCGGCTGGGAAAAGTTGGCTGCTGCAATATTTTGGCTGCTGAGCTGCTGTGACGGCTGGGAAAAGTTGGCTGCTGGGCTGCTGTGGCGGCTGGGATACTTTGGCTGCTGGGAAAAGTTGGCTGCTGGAATAGTTTGGCTGCTGCGCTGCTGTGGCGGCTGAGAAAAGTTGGCTGCTGGGCTGTTGTGGCGGCTGGAATACTTTGGCTGCTGGGAAAAGTTGGCTGCTGGAATAGTTTGGCTGCTGCGCTGCTGTGGCGGCTAGGAAAAGTTGGCTGCTGGGCTGCTGTGGCGGCAGGGATACTTTGGCTGCTGGAATACTTTGGCTGCTGAGCTGCTGTGACGGCTGGGAAATGTTGGCTGCTGGGCTGTTGTGGCGGCTGGGATACTTTGGCTGCTGGGAATAGTTGGCTGCTGGAATACTTTGGCTGCTGAGCTGCTGTGGCGGCTGGGAAAAGTTGGCTGCTGGGCTGCTGTGGCGGCTGGGATACTTTAGCTGCTGGGAAAAGTTGGCTGCTGGAATAGTTTGGCTGCTGCGCTGCTGTAGCGGCTGAGAAAAGTAGGCTGCTGGGCTGCTGTGGCGGCAGGGATACTTTGGCTGCTGGGAAAAGTTGGCTGCTGGAATAGTTTGGCTGCTGCGCTGCTGTGGCGGCTAGGAAAAGTTGGCTGCTGGGCTGCTCTGGCGGCTGGGAAAAGTTGGCTGCTGGAATACTTTGGCTGCTGAGCTGCTGTGACGGCTGGGAAATTTGGCTGCAGGGCTGCTGTGGCGGCTGGGATACTTTGGCTGCTGGGAAAAGTTGGCTGCTGGAATAGTTTGGCTGCTGAGCTGCTGTGGTGGCTGGGAATAGTTGGCTGCTGGGCTGCTGTGGCGGCTGGGAAAAGTTGGCTACTGGAATACTTTGGCTGCTGAGTTGCTGTGACGGCTGGGAAAAGTTGGCTGCTGGGCTGCTGTGGTGGCTGGGATACTTTGGCTGCTGGGAAAAGTTGGCTGCTGGAATACTTTGGCTGCTGAGCTGCTGTGGCGGCTGGGAAAAGTTGGCTGCTGGGCTGCTGTGGTGGCTGGGATACTTTGGCTGTTGGAATACTTTGGCTGCTGAGCTGATGTGACGGCTGGGAAAAGTTGGCTGTTGGGCTGCTGTGGCGGCTGTTATACTTTGGCTGCTGGTAAAAGTTGGCTGCTGGAATAGTATGGCTGCTGAGCTGCTGTGACTGCTGGGAAAAGTTGGCTGCTGGGCTGCTGTGGCGGCTGGGATACTTTGGCTGCTGGGAATAGTTGGCTGCTGGAATACTTTGGCTGCTGAGCTGCTGTGGCGGCTGGGAAAAGTTGGCTGCTGGGCTGCTGTGGCGGCTGGGATACTTTGGCTGCTAGGAAAAGTTGGCTGCTGGAATAGTTTGGCTGCTGCGCTGCTGTGGCGGCTGAGAAAAGTTGGCTGCTGGGCTGCTGTGGCGGCTGGGATACTTTGGCTGCTGGGAAAAGTTGGCTGCTGGAATAGTTTGGCTGCTGCGCTGCTGTGGCGGCTAGAAAAAGTTGGCTGCTGGGCTGCTGTGGCGCCTGGGAAATGTTGGCTGCTGGAATACTTTGGCTGCTGAGCTGCTGTGACGGCTGGGAAAAGTTGGCTGCTGGGCTGCTGTGGCGGCTGGGAAAAGTTGGCTGCTGGAATACTTTGGCTGCTGAGTTGCTGTGACGGCTGGGAAAAGTTGGCTGCTGGGCTGCTGTGGTGGCTGGGATACTTTGGCTGCTGGGAAAAGTTGGCTGCTGGAATAGTTTGGCTGCTGCGCTGATGTGGCGGCTGAGAACAGTTGGCTGCTGGGCTGCTGTGGCGGCTGGGATACTTTGGCTGCTGGGAAAAGTTGGCTGCTGGAATACTTTGGCTGCTGAGCTGCTGTGGCGGCTGGGAAAAGTTGGCTGCTGGGGTGCTGTGGTGGCTGGGATACTTTGGCTGCTGGAATACTTTGGCTGCTGAGCTGCTGTGACGGCTGGGAAAAGTTGGCTGCTGGGCTGCTGTGGCGGCTGGGATACTTTGGCTGCTGGGAAAAGTTGGCTGCTGGAATAGTTTGGCTGCTGCGCTGCTGTAGCGGCTGAGAAAAGTTGGCTGCTGGGCTGCTGTTGCGCATGGGATATTTTGGCTGCTGGGAAAAGTTGGCGGCTGGGAAAAGTTGGCTGCTGGGCTGCTGTGGCGGCTGGGAAAAGTTGGCTGCTGGAATACTTTGGCTGCTGAGCTGCTGTGGCGGCTTGGAAAAGTTGGCTGCTGGGCTGCTGTGGCGGCTGGGAAATGTTGGCTGCTGGAATACTTTGGGAGCTGAGCTGATGTGACGACTGGGAAAAGTTGGCTGCTGGGCTGCTGTGGCGGCTGTTATACTTTGGCTGCTGGGAAAAGTTGGCTGCTGGAATAGTATGGCTGCTGAGCTGCTGTGACGGCTGGGAAATGTTGGCTGCTGGGCTGTTGTGGCGGCTGGGATACTTTGGCTGCTGGGAATAGTTGGCTGCTGGAATTCTTTGGCTGCTGAGCTGCTGTGGCGGCTGGGAAAAGTTGGCTGCTGGGCTGCTGTGGCGGCTGGGATACTTTGGCTGCTGGGAAAAGTTGGCTGCTGGAATAGTTTGGCTGCTGCGCTGCTGTAGCGGCTGAGAAAAGTTGGCTGCTGGGCTGCTGTGGCGGCTGGGATACTTTGGCTGCTGGGAAAAGTTGGCGGCTGGGAAAAGTTGGCTGCTGGGCTGCTGTGGCGGCTGGGATACTTTGGCTGCTGGGAAAAGTTGGCTGCTGGAATAGTTTGGCTGCTGCGCTGCTGTGGCGGCTAGGAAAAGTTGGCTGCTGGGCTCCTGTGGTGGCTGGGATACTTTGGCCGCCACAGCAGCCCAGCAGCCAACTTTTCCCAGCCGTCACAGCAGCTCAGCAGCCGAAGTATTTCAGCAGCCAACTTTTTTTAGCCGCCACAGCAGCGCAGCAGCAAAACTATTCCAGCCGCCAACTTTTCACAGCAGCCAAAGTATCCCAGCCGCCACAGCAGCCCAGCAGCCAACTTTTCTCAGCCGCCACAGCAGCGCAGCGGTCAAACTATTCCAGCAGCCAACTTTTCCCAGCAGCCAAAGTATCCCAGCCGCCACAGCAGCCCAGCAGCCAACTTTTCCCAGCCGTCACAGCAGCTCAGCAGCCAAAGTATTCCAGCAGCCAACTTTTCCCAGCAGCCAAAGTATCACAGCCGCCACAACAGCCCAGCAGCCAACTTTTCCCAGCCGCCACAGCAGCTCAGCAGCCAAAGTATTCCAGCAGCCAACTTTTCCCAGCCGCCACAGCAGCCCAGCAGCCAACTTTTCCCAGCCGCCACAGCAGCTCAGCAGCCAAAGTATTCCAGCAGTCAACTTTTCCCAGCAGCCAAAGTATCCCAGCCGCCACAGCAGCCCAGCAGCCAACTTTTCCCAGCCGCTAACTTTTCCCAGCAGCCAAAGTATCCCAGCCGCCACAGCAGCCCAGCAGCCAACTTTTCCCAGCCGCCACAGCAGCGCAGCAGCCAAACTATTCCAGCTGCCAACTTTTCCCAGGAGCCAAAGTATCCCAGCCGCCACAGCAGCCCAGCAGCCAACTTTTCCCAGCCGTCACATCAGCTCCGCAGCCAAAGTATTCCAGCAGCCAACTTTTCCCAGCAGCCAAAGTATCAGAGCCGCCACAACAGCCCAGCAGCGAACTTTTCCCAGCCGCCACAGCAGCTCAGCAGCCAAAGTATTCCAGCAGCCAACTTTTCCCAGCAGCCAAAGTATCCCAGCCGCCACAGCAGCCCAGCAGCCAACTTTTCCCAGCCGCCACAGCAGCCCAGCAGCCAACTTTTCCCAGCCGTCACAGCAGCTCAGCAGCCAAAGTATTCCAGCAGCCAACTTTTTCCAGCCGCCACAGCAGCCCAGCAGCCAACTTTTCCTAGCCGCCACAGCAGCGCAGCAGCCAAAGTAGCCCAGCAGCCAACTTTTCCCAGCAGTCAAAGTATCCCAGCCGCCACAACAGCCCAGCAGCCAACTTTTCTAAGCCGTCACAGCAGCGCATCAGCCAAACTATTCCAGCAGCCAACTTTTCCCAGCAGCCAAAGAATCCCAGCCGCCACAGCAGCCCAGCAGCCAACTTTTCTCAGCCGCCACAGCAGCGCAGCAGCCAAACTATTCCAGCAGCCAACTTTTCCCAGCAGCCAAAGTATCCCAGCCGCCACAGCAGCCCAGCAGCCAACTTTTCCCAGCCGTCACAGCAGCTCAGCAGCCAAAGTATTCCAGCAGCCAACTTTTTCCAGCCGCCACAGCAGCCCAGCAGCCAACTTTTCCTAGCCGCCACAGCAGCGCAGCAGCCAAAGTAGCCCAGCAGCCAACTTTTCCCAGCAGTCAAAGTATCCCAGCCGCCACAACAGCCCAGCAGCCAACTTTTCTAAGCCGTCACAGCAGCGCATCAGCCAAACTATTCCAGCAGCCAACTTTTCCCAGCAGCCAAAGAATCCCAGCCGCCACAGCAGCCCAGCAGCCAACTTTTCTCAGCCGCCACAGCAGCGCAGCTGCCAAATTATTCTAGCAGCCAACTTTTCCCGGCAGCCAAAGTATCCCAGCCGCCACAGCAGCCCAGCATCCAACTTTTCCCAGCCGTCACAGCAGCTCAGCAGCCAAAGTATTCCAGCAGCCAACTTTTCCCAGCAGCCAAAGTATCACAGCCGCCACAACAGCCCAGCAGCCAACTTTTCCCAGCCGCCACAGCAGCTCAGCAGCCAAAGTATTCCAGCAGCCAACTTTTCACAGCCGCCACAGCAGCCCAGCAGCCAACTTTTCCCAGCCGCCACAGCAATTCAGCAGCCAAAGTATTCCAGCAGTCATCTTTTCCCAGCAGCCAAAGTATCCCAGCCGCCACAGCAGCCCAGCAGCCAACTTTTCCCAGCCGCTAACTTTTCCCAGCAGCCAAAGTATCCCAGTCGCCACAGCAGCCCAGCAGCCAACTTTTTCCAGCCGCCACAGCAGCGCAGCAGCCAAACTATTCCAGCTGCCAACTTTTCCCAGGAGCCAAAGTATCCCAGCCGCCACAGCAGCCCAGCAGCCAACTTTTCCCAGCCGTCACAGCAGCTCCGCAGCCAAAGTATTCCAGCAGCCAACTTTTCCCAGCCGCCACAGCAGCCCAGCAGCCAACTTTTCCCAGCCGCCACAGCAGCTCAGCAGCCAAAGTATTCCAGCAGCCAACTTTTCCCAGCAGCCAAAGTATCCCAGCCGCCACAGCAGCCCAGCAGCCAACTTTTCCCAGCCGTCACAGCAGCTCAGCAGCCAAAGTATTCCAGCAGCCAACTTTTTCCAGCCGCCACAGCAGCCCAGCAGCCAACTTTTCCTAGCCGCCACAGCAGCGCAGCAGCCAAAGTAGCCCAGCAGCCAACTTTTCCCAGCAGTCAAAGTATCCCAGCCGCCACAACAGCCCAGCAGCCAACTTTTCTAAGCCGTCACAGCAGCGCATCAGCCAAACTATTCCAGCAGCCAACTTTTCCCAGCAGCCAAAGAATCCCAGCCGCCACAGCAGCCCAGCAGCCAACTTTTCTCAGCCGCCACAGCAGCGCAGCAGCCAAACTATTCCAGCAGCCAACTTTTCCCAGCAGCCAAAGTATCCCAGCCGCCACAGCAGCCCAGCAGCCAACTTTTCCCAGCCGTCACAGCAGCTCAGCAGCCAAAGTATTCCAGCAGCCAACTTTTTCCAGCCGCCACAGCAGCCCAGCAGCCAACTTTTCCTAGCCGCCACAGCAGCGCAGCAGCCAAAGTAGCCCAGCAGCCAACTTTTCCCAGCAGTCAAAGTATCCCAGCCGCCACAACAGCCCAGCAGCCAACTTTTCTAAGCCGTCACAGCAGCGCATCAGCCAAACTATTCCAGCAGCCAACTTTTCCCAGCAGCCAAAGAATCCCAGCCGCCACAGCAGCCCAGCAGCCAACTTTTCTCAGCCGCCACAGCAGCGCAGCTGCCAAACTATTCTAGCAGCCAACTTTTCCCGGCAGCCAAAGTATCCCAGCCGCCACAGCAGCCCAGCATCCAACTTTTCCCAGCCGTCACAGCAGCTCAGCAGCCAAAGTATTCCAGCAGCCAACTTTTCCCAGCAGCCAAAGTATCACAGCCGCCACAACAGCCCAGCAGCCAACTTTTCCCAGCCGCCACAGCAGCTCAGCAGCCAAAGTATTCCAGCAGCAAACTTTTCACAGCCGCCACAGCAGCCCAGCAGCCAACTTTTCCCAGCCGCCACAGCAGCTCAGCAGCCAAAGTATTCCAGCAGTCAACTTTTCCCAGCAGCCAAAGTATCCCAGCCGCCACAGCAGCCCAGCAGCCAACTTTTCCCAGCCGTCACAGCAGCTCAGCAGCCAAAGTATTCCAGCAGCCAACTTTTTCCAGCCGCCACAGCAGCCCAGCAGCCAACTTTTCCTAGCCGCCACAGCAGCCCAGCAGCCAACTTTTCCCAGCCGTCACAGCAGCTCAGCAGCCGAAGTATTCCAGCAGCCAACTTTTCCCAGCAGCCAACGTATCACAGCCGCCACAACAGCTCAGCAGCCAAAGTATTCCAGCAGCCAACTTTTCCCAGCCGCCACAGCAACCCAGCAGCCAACTTTTCTGAGCCGCCACAGCAGCTCAGCAGCAAAACTATTCCAGCAGCCAACTTTACCCAGCAGCCAAAATATCCCAGCCGCCACAGCAGCCCAGCAGCCAACTTTTCTCAGCCGCAACAGCAGCTCAGCAGCCAAAGTATTCCAGCAGCCAACTTTTCCCAGCCGCCACAGCAGCCCAGCAGCCAACTTTTCCCAGCCGCCACAGCAGCTCAGAAGCCAAAGTATTCCAGCAGCCAACTTTTCCCAGCAGCCAAAGTATCCCAGCCGCCACAGCAGCCCAGCAGCGAACTTTTTTCCAACCGCCACAGCAGCTCAACAGCCAAAGTTTCACAGCAGCCAAAGTATCTGCTAGGCTGTTGGGCGGCCAACTTCACGCTGCCTGGCTGCTTGGCTGCTTGGCGGCCAACTTCACGCTGCTTGGCTGCTTGGCGGCCAACTTCACGCTGCTTGGCTGCTTGGCTGCTTGGCGGCCAACTTCACGCTGCTTGGCTGCTTGGCTGCTTGGCGGCCAACTTCACGCTGCTTGGCTGCTTGGCTGCTTGGCGGCCAACTTCACGCTGCTTGGCTGCTTGGCTGCTTGGCGGCCAACTTCACGAACATGCTT
>JAZAYU010000295.1:546267-627920 GCA_038501625.1 Corbicula japonica
CAGCGACATGATTTCACTATAGAATAAGGTGAAATCGCTTCATGGTTCATCTAGAAACACCATACAGACTTTTTATTTAAAATCCATATTTTATATAACCCAGGTGGGAACATGATGGATAATAAAGAAATATTTAATTCGGATTATAATAAGAGGGTTTAAAACAGATAAGATTCAAACACCATATTAAAAACGCTGGCATGTGCTAAAGTTGATATCCGGGTGAACAATTTTAAGAATGCAAATAATTTTATGTCAACCTAACAATAGCTGTCCTTTTGTAAAAGCTATCGGCATCACTTCGATATTTCCGAACAGACTCAAGTGACATTAATTATCAATGGTCACTAAATCTAAAACAATAATCTCTAAACACATAAAGGGGCATCTTTATAACAGGTGTATGTTGCCTAATTTTATATCAAAAACGCGAAATAAAAATATCAGAAATGGCCACAACCTCCCTTCACCGCCTGATAAGAGGAAAAGAGAATAGCATCAGTTTCAAAAGCATAACTCGAACAACTGGGAAACTGACGGTTTACCAACAAAGAACTCGTTTAGTATGTGACGGTTTACCAACAAAGAACTCGTATGGTAAGTGACGGTTTACCAACAAAGAACTCGTATAGTATGTGACTGTTTACCAACAAAGAACTCGTATAGTATGTGACGGTTTACCAACAAAGAACTCGTATGGTAAGTGACGGTTTACCAACAAAGAACTCGTATAGTATGTGACTGTTTACCAACAAAGAACTCGTATAGTATGTGACGGTTTACCAACAAAGAATCCCTATAGTATATGACGGTTTACCAACAAAGAACCCCTATAGTATATGACGGTTTACCAACAAAGAACTCGCATAGTATGTGACGGTTTACCAACAAAGAACTCGTATAGTAAGTGACGGTTTACCAACAAAGAACTCGTATAGTATGTGACGGTTTACCAAGAAAGAACATGTATAGTATTTGACGGTTTACCAAGAAAGAACATGTATAGTATGTGACGGTTTACCAACAAAGAACTCGTATAGTATGTGACGGTTTACCAACAAAGAACTCGTATAGTAAGTGACGGTTTACCAACAAAGAACTCGTATAGTATGTGACGGTTTACCAACAAAGAACTCGTATAGTATGTGACGGTTTACCAACAAAGAACTCGTATAGTATGTGACGGTTTACCAACAAAGAACTCGTATAGTATGTGACGGTTTACCAACAAAGAACTCGTATAGTATGTGATTATTAAAAAATTAACTCACAAAAATGTCATTAGATAATAACCAACACTGGAGAGCTCAAGTGATATTTATTTTTTCTGACCATATAAATGAACTAAAATATAAATAAGAAACGAGTTCTACGTGGTTTCAAAGTTTACAAAGAGTTATACAAGGCATCCTCCAATAATCCGAGGGGCATTACAGGGTATCAACAACAATTTGTTTAAATTGCATTTTCTTCAAACAAAATATGTTTTCCGTATAAAAGTTATACCACAAGATAAGTATTTAGATGTAAATAACAGTTGTCGTTCTCGCTTTAACTTTGAAAATGCCAATTATGTTATTTATTTCTATCAATTGCAGTGTCAAACAGACACGCTGGCCTTAAAGAAAGCAACGAATCGCTGAATCAACAACCTTTTTCATCATTGTTTCCCTTTCTATTCCGAACAATATGTATACAGATTGAAAACAACAAAACACACAGTATTACATTTTTTCCTTCTTGTTTGGTCGCCATCATGAGATCTGCAACAGGGTACTTAACATTTGGTACAAGGCAGCTGTTACATGACAGTGAACCTGTTCAACGAAATACATATATAATCACAAGGTAAAAGCTCAGTGGGTAAAGATGCCGGACTGTGATGCAAGAGATTGCGAGTTCGAATCCCATGAGAGTAACAATTTGTTTTGTCTTTCCTTTGCATTTTATCATTTTTATTAAGTTCATTTAATATGCTTCTATTCATTTAATTTGTGTGCCACGACGTTCTGTTGACATTTCTAGTAAATGGAGTCTTCATTCCACTCTCTTTCTTTAACTTTCTAAGTTAAAAAAACCCACATCATTTTGCACAATTTCTTTGGCATTGCCTAAATATTGTTTTCGGATATGCTTTGATAGTTAAATCTTAAACTGGAAGTTTAAAATACAAATGTTTAATAAATGTTTCGTATTTATGAAAACCTACTTAAAACTCAAACATTTCCCGAATTTAAATGGCATTTTGTGCGATGCCTCATTTTTTTATTGAAAAAATTACGTTAAAACACATAAAATAAAACAACCTCTGGAAGGATTCGTTAACAGCCAACTTAACATATGATTGGAATTAAAACGCGTTACAGCCGCCACGGCTATGAAACCGCCTGTGCAGTTTTGTATAATTTTTTAAAATAATTGATTTATGAGAAATGATTGAAATGTAGAAACTGTCCTATTTCGCGGATTTGTCCAAAATACAAGTACATTCACGGCTCAGTGCTTGAAATCGGAGTAGAGTACTTTTAAAGTTATACAAATGTCAAGTTTTAGTGTCGTATTTAAACTATTTTATTAAAATAGCAAACATATTTTGGCTGAAAAAATGGTCTGCACAATCGCCTGATTACCTGATATATACAGTTTTAAACAAATACCAAGTTTCACAAACCTAGCTTGAGTATTTTTGTTATGCTTTGCAGACAGACAGAACAAAAAATGATATCCGATATATTCTTTTTGTCTTGATCATAAGCGGTAAGATGTTTATTTACAGAGGTCAAGGCTGTCTCCTTTTTCCTAAATAATGATGAGATCGGTATTTTTACACAAAAATCTCAAACAGATTGTTCGACAGTAAAATTTAGAAGTTAAAGACATGAACAAAATAAAAAACACAATAGTTTAAGTTCATTGATGCAAAGAAATAAGATAAAGTTTATTAAATACATCCATAGACTTTTTATTACAAATAAGAGCTACCTCCTTTTTAATTACAGAAAGAACAAAATCCAGCTGTTAATTTACCACAACCAAATGTCTTTTTCGGCGTTAGCTGTCTAAGCTCACTTTTAACCTAGTTTTTCGACCAATGAAATGATGTAAAAAAATACTCGTATTCTCTTATTATGCAGAGGGAAAATGAAATAAACTATTTCGATTGGTAGCTATTTACACCAGAGAGGCATCTAGCAGGGTGGAGAGGTATCTAGTGGGATTTTATTTATTTATTATTATGCAGCGGAAAAATCAAATAGATTATTTCGATTGGTTGTTAGTGGGTGTTGTATTGGAGAAAAAAACATGTTTACGATTTAAATAACCAGTTAAGTCAATATTGATCGCTTAAATACAATTATATATGGAATATTCTTGGGTGTCAGGTAAACACTTGCATACAAGTTTACACAGTGTAAAACGAAAGAGAAGTGTAGATATTTCTAGTTCTTACTGGTTCCTTTCTAGTTTCTTTGATACTGATTGTTAATTTCAAGTACAAAATAAAACAAGTTCATTGTAGTGTAGTGGATGACACTCTCGCCTCGCAAGCAGGAGGCCCCGGGTTCAATACTCAGGACGGACTCTTTTTTTAAGTTAATTTACGTAAAAGTTGGTAGATTTCGCTCTTGTAACAGGCTGTTTGTATTTATTTTAATTAAATTTCAAGGACATTTATTCATCTTGAGTTCTAACTCTACAAGAGGTATTTTATTGAAACTGAATAAATGTAGATCAAGACTTAATGTAAGACATTGCTTCTTTAATCGACTTGTTATCACTGAATGAAATTGTTGCAAGAGCTTGAACATTATTTTTGAAAGACACTTTCAATGAATTTATGAGTTGTC
This sequence comes from Corbicula japonica, assembly GCA_038501625.1. NCBI lineage: Eukaryota > Metazoa > Mollusca > Bivalvia > Venerida > Cyrenidae > Corbicula > Corbicula japonica. The sequence goes on from JAZAYU010000295.1 coordinate 550,116, forward strand.
ATGATTCGGTCGCTTAATCTCTAGGTCATGCTAAGAAGGCAGGGAGGGTTCGTCAACAGCTATAACAAGTTAAATAAAATAACTAAACTGTGTCTGCTTCGCCTCTCTGTATTTCTTTCTTTCTTATATACAAGCCCTCGTACGTGTATATATAAATATTTTCCATCAACGCCGTTTATCTTTTTTAAAGATATTTCCTGTTTCTCTTTTTTTTATCAACGGTAGACACTGAACTGACACCTTCAAAGACAAATATCTGGTAATCAATTTCTCTAGATTTGTGCATTCAGTGGCATCATTAATGTAATATTTTCACAGGTTTCTTTGTCAAGTTTTCATTTTGGCTCAGTATAATTACGATAACGGTTCATTATAATGTTTTGTGTGTGTGACCCGCAGAATATTCCACAAGCAAATGAGAACTCACAGCTTAATCAAGCCACCTCAACACCATCAACAAGCACATCTAAAACAACGAACGCACCTGCAACAACAAACGCAACTGCATCCACAAAGGGACCTGCAACAACAAACAGACCTACGACAGAAGGAAGCTGTCAGACATGCACCCGGTCAGTCGATTATTTTACTTATATAAAATAATTATATGCATTAATATATTTGTGCTTTCATATTTAAAATGCAATAATACAATTTTAATTTATACAAAATTAATCCAGTTGGTCGTACCCGCCAGACTGTGGATATGTTACCACAATATGTTTACTCAGGTGTACCCCATAAAGGATGTTGGGAGTAACGAAGTGAGAAAAGTTTTATTGCCCACGTCCTATGTAAACTCAGGTGTATCCCATTCGGAAGTTGGGAGTAGCGAAGCGAGAAAAGTTATGTTCGCCCACGTCCGGTGCACAACAGACATTTACTTACGTCGGTGAGTTTGACGACTGCTGGTCATATTTTGCAATGAACTAAAGATAATACATATACATGTACATACTATAGTTAATATTACATGTATGTTGAAGAAATTGACGAATCCCATATTAGTTCATTTTAAACATAAGATTCACTTTCCTTATTATATCTCTGTTCGAGATTGTTAGTTCTAAGTATTATGCCAATTTATTAAAAAAAAACACATTGCCGTTTAAATGATCACCGTTAAAACAACTAAATTGATAAACTTTATGGACTTTTTAGTATCGACCCAAAGACAGTTTGGGACGGCAATGACCCGGAAATTTTTGCTCCATTAACAAGCCAGGAGATGGATCAGGTCTATACATATCTGGTAAACAACAAGATGGTTTCGACTGGCTCTTTGACCTTGAACTCAAACTATGTGACTGCAATGTACCTTTACCTACCAGAGAAAAGTGCAGTTATGAATTATAAAGCTGGCAAGGGAGCTTATCCGGGAAGGTAATAACAAATATACTTTAATAGATAGGTGGATGAAAACAACCTATCGATATACTAGTGTTGGAAAGAGAGGCAGAAGAACAGGAGGGTCTAAGATAAACAAATATTCCTATAACAAATACGAAAGCCTTGCATCAGAAAATAAAAAAAGAAAGTCAGTCTGCACGATATTTTCCCTTTTTTCAGGTCTGCACGATACTCATTCTCAAAATTGCAGGAAATGATATGTAACCCAGGCAATATTTTATGCCAGCTTGCGTTTTACATCAATGTTTGTGATCGTTTACTCACCGTGTATGTCTATACATGTATTCAACTGCCTAACTGTATTCTAGGTAGGCAGTGACGTATCTTGTATTGTGTGGTTCAGTGAGTGAGTGGTTGGTGAGCGATTTCACAATAACAGAATAACACGCATGAATTCCCAAACCCCGCGAAACCCTCTTTGTTTCTCTTTTCCATCTATTTTCCCGGCACTCCGACTCTTGCCTTTGTGGGATACAGATCAGATTTAACTTACAGTTTATCTGTTATTGTAATAGATCTTATTCCTTAAGTATAGCAATTGATTGCATATTTGGTATATTCACTGCTTAATGTTTGATTAAAACTATACCACAGATCCTGGTAAGAATTTATTTATTGTTTTACGAATATAACAGATATAATGCGAATTGCTAAATAATCCGTTTGATTCGGTTGAAATTCTGTGATTTTTTATCTTGTCTATTTCATGAATGTAAATATTCATTCTTTATGTTTTAGGCTATTTATGTATTGTTACATAAATTCTAAACAATCGACAAGTGGTTTGTCTTGAAACCCTGCCCTGGTGCCAAGGTTATAAAGCTGAGATTAGAAACCAGTCTCAAATCTCAAGCATCTGATTGGCTGAAATGGCGACTCGCCATTTCAGCCAATCAGATGCTTGAGATTTGAGACTGGTTTCCATGCTCAGTTTTATAACCTTAGACACTGGTTACAGATAGAATATTAAGTGACTGACCACACTGAGCATCCGCTCTTGGGAAGAATCTTTTGATTTTGAGATTGTGTCTGTAGTATATTTAAAATTTGACATTTTACATAAACTTTATGTTCGATTGTTTGAGAAAACGACTTTAAACAGCTAGCGGAGGTAAATTGTGGAAAACCGCATGTTGTAACAGGAGTAGGGCGCGCTTTATCTAATCCCGTTCAGTCCAAAACGTTACTTAATTAAATATTTGCTGAAAACTCAACCTAAAGCGAGTGAATTTTTACCGATTAAATTAGTGCACGATAGTTTAAAGTTACGTGGGATACCAAATCTGGTTGTTAATTATTTATAAAAAAACAACAGTTAGTCACATGGGATTGCCACCATGGTTGTTGATTATTTTGTATAAGTAAATGCAGCATCACAGAAATGAAATGCTCGTCCAGACTGTAGTGACTTTAGATTTTTGGAGGAGTGCAAGTTTCTGCTTGTTCTGCTTTGTTCTGCTTCTAGTAAAATATCTTCTTTGCTCCAGATATTTTGATGCCAGTGAGTGTAGATTTTTTATCTTTAAATAACTCGAACAGATGAGATTTTAACCTTATGTTTCTTTCTTGTGCGTGCTAAATTCACGCATCGTCGCTGTACTCATACCGTAGGCCTGAAGTCCTCAACCCACCGGCATATAATAAGTGTAAAAGTATAATTGTTAATATATAATACATATAAGTACATGGTAACGTAAACTTAAAAAGGTAAATGTAATGTAAATTGTAATGTAATAAACGTAACGTAACGTAACAAAATGTAATGAAATGTAAATAATGTAACATAACGTAATGAAATGTAATATGATGTAGAATAATTTAATGTAAGGTAATATAATGTTATGTAATGTAACATAATGAAATGTAATATAATGAAATGTAATGTAATTTAATGAAATTTAATATAACATAATGAAATGTAATATAGAAGCTAGTGAAATTTAAGGTAATATAATGAAATGTAATATAATGTTATGTAATTTAGTGTAATTTAATGTTATATAATATAATTAAATGTAATGTAACGTAATGTAATGTAAAGTCATATAATGAAATGTAATGTAACGTAATGTAATGAAATATAATGAAATTTAACGTAATATAATGTTATGTAACGTAATTGTATGTAGTGTAATGTAACGTATTGTAATGTAACGTATCGTATATAATATAATGTAATGTAATGTTATATAATGAAATGTTATATAAAGTAAGTAGTGTAATGTAATGTGACGCTATGTAATGAAATGAAATAAAATGTAATGTTATGTTATGTAATGTAACGTAATATTATACACCTGTATAATGAAATGTAATGTAAAATAATGTAATGATATGTTATGTAACGTAACGTAACGTTATGTAGTGTATTGTAATGTAATGTAATGCAGTGCAATGTAATGTAATGTAAGGAAATGTTATAAGAATTGTCTTATTGAATAAAGAATCCACAGATCAACCCCGATCATTTTTAAGTTTGCCACGCTGTAACCAACTGCACTGTGCCCAAAATCATAAAACTTAATCATGAAACCAGTCTCAAATCACCAGTCGCCATTTCAGCCAATAAGATGCTTGAGATTTGAGACTGGTCTCCAATCTCAGTTTTATGATATTGGGCCCTAATGTGAACGTTGTTAACATCGAATCCTCAATTACATGACTGTACTTCGCAATACTGAAGTTTATCTTATTTAAAACAAGATATCGCGTAGTTAAGAATCATTAAGTTAGAGTGACAAGAAATATAGATTTCTATAGAGAATGACGTGTAAACTTGAGTAAATTTCTTCCTGTGCCGAAGATCATAAACTGGTCGCTATTTCAGCTAAACAGATGTTTGAGAGTTGAGACTGGTCTCCAATCTTAGTTTTATGATCTTGGGCCGAAGTCAGGGGTTAGTCACCTGTATCTTGTTGAGCTTGTCGTCGTTTCAACTTTTATTTGTTAGCTGATTGCAAAACAAGTAAATTAATTAAAATATAAATTTCAATATCCATCTGAACTCCTCCCCGTGATAAATCCTGCAATATATCATAGAGTCAGTTTATTATTTCATAAACACATTTTATAAAAATTTGTTTCAGGTATGCACACATACACATGGTACGTGGAAACCGAACAGTTCCGGACTACATGGAGTATAAAGTGGGACCTCTTAATCAAGCCGGTAAGATGACTGCTACAACGTTATATCAAGATGGCGAACTTCATTTCAACAGCAGACCATATGACGGTATCGAATATAGAGAATATCGTAAATTACTGGATCAAGATTTTCGAATTTTAGCTCCATTAACCAAGGAAAGTTTTGATGGCTCCTATTATCCGGATGGTAACGAGGATTTTCAGTTTTGGTTTCCGAACGGCCCGCCAGGTCCCGAAGCTACTGAAAGAGAAGCTAGATTCTTAGTTTTTCTGAATCCTTCTAATAATGATTATGATAGCTTTGAATCGGATTTTTTGCCTCTTACTGGTTTTATCCACTGCCCAGGAAATGACGTCAGTACTTGGTACACCTACGACTTCTATTACCTCAATCAGGGACCTTTCCGTAACGCGTCTGCTTTAATGGATGCATATAATCATAACCTCATCCGAAAATTTGCTCTCCCAAAAGGCTATCGTGACACAGTTCTGGATCGAAATCTTCCAGATAGAGATACAGGCGCCCCCTTCCGACGGAAATCAGACATTCCGCCGCCTCGTGTTTATGAGCCTGCAGGACCGCGATATACTATTAAAGGTTACAACGTTGACTGGATGGGATGGAATTTCGACGTAACTTCCGGACATCTACGTGGACCTGGTATTTACGGTGTCACATTTAAAGGTGAATCGATTGCGTATGAAATTGCACTTAATGAACTAGCTGTTGTCTATGGCAGCGGAGCCTCGGCTCAAACAAACGTTGTTTATACCGACGCAATGTATGGCATAGGGGAAAACTATGGTCTTATATCATCAGTAGACTGTCCAGAGCATGCCACTCTTCTAAACACCAGTCACTGGGATTATTACGAGAATAAGGGTTTTGTTTATCCATCAATCTGCGTTTTTGAAGCAGACGATCAGAACGCCCTCTGGCGACATAATGGTCTTGGTTACGAGGGGGGACTACGCAATACCTACCTTGTTATTCGCTATTCGACAACTATTGGAAATTACGATTATATAATAGAATGGCATTTCTTATTAGACGGAAAATTAATGACACTAGGCAGTGCAAGTGGGCACATTCAGGGAGCTTTTTGGGACAAGGAAAATCCGTATATGGGGTCAGACAAAAGCAGAGATGCCTTTGGATATCATGTAAGTGATAACACGCACGGCCAGATCCACGACCACACGTTCGGGTTCAAGGTCGATCTCGACATTATAAATACAAAAAACACTATGGAACTGATCCATTGGAAAGCTGGTGACCCCCTTACTGCATTAAGGAGTCAGGTACCAACAGTTAACCAGACACCGCCATTTTTCAAGTATAATGAAACAAGATATTTGCAGTATGAGTACGTAGAGCGGGAAATGGGGTACCGAATAAATATTGATGAGCCAAAATTCTGGGTCGTTGTTAATGAGAACGCGACAAACAAGTGGGGTGCTCGGAGGGGATATCAGATTAAACCACTTTCCACTGCTATCCAAACTCATACAGACGCCTTCCCAGCTCTTCCGGGTTTATCTTTTACAAAGTACCATTGCGCAGTTACCAAACGCAAAGAGACAGAGCAGTACCTGACTTCCACGTCCGACTCGCACCGATATGATTTTCCCATCCAGTATGTCGACAAAATGCTTAAGGACAATGAATACATTAGAGATACTGACATTGTGCACTGGGTCAGTACGGGATTTTTTCATATTCCAACCGCAGAAGATGTTCCTATGACAACCCGCGTGACTTCCGGTTTTTATCTAAAACCGTTCAACTTCTTTGATAAGACAGCGGTGTTTGATATACAGGGTTATCTCAACACAGAACCCAGCTGGAGGACGGAACGCCCACCTTCGGCCGAACCATGCCTTGAACCAAAATATACTCCTTGAACAATAAGAATCTGTTGCTATAGTCTATGAAAGAAATACTGGATACCGGTTATATCCGATAATTATATGGTTGTATACGTAACAAACCATGACAAATGATGGCCTAAGGGCCCAGACCAGTGTAGAACCGTATTATGTGCACCGACGTCGTCTAATCAGGGTCTATTCTTTTTAGTTTGTCAATATAAATTTTTCCAGAATTCTATATTTCTGGGGTAGATTTCTGGACTTGTCTCGGTAGTTAAAACAAAATAATGTAAGTACATTTAAACGATCTATGTATAGGCTAAATGCAAAAGATATTCTTTTTGTCGCTCAAATGAAGAATATTCGTATTAACCTATTTTTTTGTTTATAATATTACAAATATTAGTGCAGAGTAAACAAGTTGTTACCGACTTTTCAGTGACATATTCTGCGACGGGTTCGAGTGTAGTTTACTTCATTTCGAATAAGAGCATATGTTTTAGTCTAGTTCTTAACCACTTGAAATCTGTAGGTTATGCTAAAGTCAGCGAGTCGACCAAAGAAGATTCTACAATCGAAAACTACAAAAACGAGCAGCGCAAATTATTCATGTAACTATGGAAACGTATATGGTACACCCTGATGTTTTGATTAAATCGACTTAAGGTAAGTCGACTTGTCATGATAACAAAAGAAAATTAACTGTACCGGTTGTCTACGTAAACTAATCTTAATGACATAAGTATGGAAACTACGGAAGCGTTTATTGGCCTCATCTTATTGTTTTTCTTTTACTAAAAAACATACAAAATATGTCGCCGTTGTGTCCGAAAACGCTGAAAATAAGGCGACTTTCCATTTATCACTGATGACGAAACTGATTTCTTAAACGCAAAAGTCAGCATGTTTTGAGCGACTTGGTGCATTTCTAATCGCGACATTCGACTTGCTCTTTGCGAACGACAGAAATTGCGAAATAAAAAGCTCGGCATTCGGAAAGTTCAACTCGACTTTTTTCTTGTTATGGCACAACTCGCTTTGTTTTACTCGTAAGATTCTGGACTTAGCTTTGGAATGTCGACTTATTTGATTTAAGTTGCAAGCTTAAGAATATCGTTATTAAATGTCGCTCACTCGTTGATAACTATGGGGGACATTATAAAGTTCGTTATTCTGGTAAGTGTTTTACACATATATAACATTTTCTAATGTTGTTAATAAATAAGTGTGATTATTTTTACAAATATCTGTTCAACAGCATACATAATAATTATACTTAATTTACCAATTTTAAGCATAAAACAGAAAACGTTAAACTGGCCAACAACAGTAATCATGTAATGAGCATTCAGATAAATAAACGGGGTATTAATCAGAAAACAAGAACAACCTAAATGTTCTATGTTCCCCGTTATGCACATCATCGTATCGGATGGAACAAAATAAGTACTGTTTACTTGAATGTGTAAATGCGATGCGCTTAACCAGGGGCTAAGCGGCGTGGGCATGCATTACATGTCGGGAAAGCTCAATCAAACCAAGCCTGCAATAGTTTTATTTTTGTCGTGTTTAGTGGCTTTCAAAGTTTCCCCTTCATCAACTTATATATGGAACTAGAGCTTAAGTTTTATTGCTTGTACGTGGATCCCTATATTTTGCGAACATTGACAAATAAGTGGAATCACTCGTTTCGTTTCAGGTATTTTTGATAGTCATTCAATTTCACCAGAGCTGTGCAGTTTATCCACGAAACCATGATGTCCACGATTTGATACGGGGTTACTTCGATCTTGCGTACACCAGGAAGGACATACTTGGATTTCTTTTATTTTTACACCATGTAGCGTTAAGTCATCGTTCTTTAGGACGTATTTTAAGGCGCATGAACTTGCGAAGAAACTGCTGTGAAGCTCCGGTTTTACTTATCGCCAAAAAAATTATAGAACTAAAGATGCAAGGCTATAATAATTTGGGTTACAGGTCTCTGTGGAAACTATTAAATTCTCGTTTTCAAATGCGAGTTACACAGGAAACAGTTCGACTTCTTCTTTCTGAAATAGACCCAGATGGTTTAAGAGAAAGATCACGTCATCGGCTTATTAGAAGAGTTTACATTAATCGCGGACCAAACTTTCTTATTCATATAGACGGTTATGACAAACTTACTCCATATGGTTTTCCGATTCACGGAGCTGTTGACGGATATTCTAGGAGAATACTTTGGTTAAAGGTTTTACCATCAAACAAAAATCCTAGTTATATTGCCAGACTATACATGGATTACTTAAAAGAAATTCGTATGGTTCCAAGAGTTGTAAGAGCAGATGCTGGAACAGAAAATGCTTATGTTAACAAAATTCAAGTGGCACTTAGAAGTAATCACAACGATCCGATGAAAGGACACAAGAGTTTCTCATATGGTCGTTCGACAGCTAATCAGAGAATCGAAATGCTTTGGTCTTGCTTGATGCACAATTTTACCCAGTTCTGGAGGAACCTTTTCAGAGATTTGATTGACAGAAACGTGTTTAACAATGCAGATCATCTCCACATTGAATGTATGCGATTTTGTTTTCATGATATAATTCAGAATCATTTAGACACATTTTGCCAGTACTGGAACAATCATCGCATTCGTTCACAGCGTCAGGCCGTTGCTCCGTCTGGAATTCCTAATGTCCTGTTTCATCAACCAATGCGGTGCGGTACCAGGGACTTCTCACTGCCTTTACCTTGCAGTGTTACGGATCTATCGACTCTGTGTATCCGTCTGTCTGACCCACTTCCATTTAGAGGATGTAGTGATGCAATGTTACAACTTATCGAAGATCTGTCTGGAACTTTACCAGCTGAAATTGTAGGACCATTCAGTTGTGAAACGGCAGTTGCATTGTTTGAGGCTTTGATTTCAAGGATTGAGGCAGTGAGACATCGTCGATAAAACGATGAATACATTAAAAATCGCAAAATGCTGGTCTATAATTATATGTTTAACTGTTTTGCTATTTTATAGTGGTATTGAAAGAAATTATGTTTTGAGTTTTTAAACTAGCATACCGTCGTTTAACTTGTCCAGTCACTCTATGCGAGACTCTGTATGGATCTAAACGAGTAATTTGCTACATGTACTTATCCACATATTTTTTTAACTTTTATTGCACCAAGTTGTATGGTACTTCAATTTGTAATCTGAGTTTAGAGTAAACTGTAAAACAACTATGTTTTAATTGGTTATTCTTTTCAAAGAGCCACTGAAGATCATAAAACTGAGAATGGATAACTGTCTGAGATGTTAGAAATGACTGATCAGAAGCTTGAAATTTGATAATGGTTTTCATTCTCAGTTTTTCAATCTTAGAACGTGAATGGGTAATTATGTCTCTTCCCCCCACCCCACTCTGGGGAAGACATATTGTTTTTGTCCTGTCCGTCAGTCCGTCTGTCCGTCTGTCACACTTCGTTTCCGCTCAATAACTGGAGTACCGTTTCACCCACAACATTCAAACTTCACAGGGTGATAGCCCTTATTGAATGAAAGAACCCTTTTGAGTTTGGGGTCATTATGTCAAAGGTCAAGGTCACATGGGCCTGAAGAGTAAAAACCGTTTCCGCTCAAAAACAGGAGTTTTATTTCACCCAGAGCCTTCAAACTTCATACGATGGATGTCCTTATTGAATAGAGGACTCCTATTGATTTGGGGTCAAAGGTCAATGTCTCATGGGCCCCGAAGATTGAAAAACCGTATCGGGTCAATAACTGGAGTACAACTTGACCCAGAGCATTCAAACTAAATACAGCTACCATGATGTACATGTAACATATGCTGTCTTCCACACTGCCGTTGATACAAACAGTTCCACTGTCTTGACAGGTGACATCAACCGTGCATGTTCTTTATACTATAATAATAAATTACACCGGCTTTCGTTTCAAAAAGTTGATATCTCTTTCTTGGCCTTCCTTCAATAGGGCGCAGGGGGTAGACATGCGTTTTTCACAAAAACCATCTAGATGAACTTTGTGTTAACACCATTAACCTGAACAGCCCGACTTCCTAAACTACATTACTTTTCATTCTTTGAACTTCAGCTTTCTTGCGATGAATAAAATAGCTTAATAAAACTCTTGCCAATCCTTGTATCCGAGCTCTTTAAGAATTGTATATAGCCTTTCATCTCCACCTGCGACCCCGATAAATACTGTTGCAGCGAGGTTAGCATTTCTTCAATATGGAGACTCGAATGCCGTTTTATATTATAAGGGTTGAAGCAAAATATTTAATTCGCTTTGTTTAATGTTGCCTCTGCTCGTGTCAAATATACACAAGGCGTTTTTGTTGTTGATTTTGCACGTGTTCACCACTGCTATCAAAAAACCGTATTGGCCACCCTGACTAACCTGGTACGTTATCACGGCATATGCAATGCTTTTAACCGGCATAACTGGTGTCAATATAGGAGGTTTTGTGGGGGTAAGGTAAGAAAACCGTGGAGGTTTTGGCTAGATTTCTAAATAATACTCAAACCAATAGGTCTGTTCGGCTGTCAATTCATTACACTATAGTTTTCCTCTGTGTCCAGAATATAATAGTTTTCTCAATCATTCGTGAAAATGGACCTGTATGTGCTGCAAATGTTGTCCTTTTCTTCGGCGTTATCAGTGCAAGCTAGCTATTGACTTCTATTTAAGACATTGCTCCGTTCTTCTTTCATAGCCAAAAAAAGAAAAACATCAAATCTCTCAACCGGCACAATTTAGTTCCATCAAACTTTGCTGTAAATCAATGTTATAAGTGTATGCTTATTTTACATACGTAAGTGAGAACAGTAAAGAGAATTCGTTAAACCTAAAAATTCCTAAATTCCTATTTGCAATTTATCACAAAAAAGAAGCAACACAAAACAACAATTCTAATGCCAACATGAGTGAAATGATACTTACAACAATATCTAAGACCCTTGAAAAGAACTTTCAACTATGAAAAAGAAATCAACACATGAAATTGAGGGTCAAACAAACTTTTACAAATTACGGTATTAACCTTATATACATTTGTTAGACCAAAGGACCTCAGACATTATTGTCAGTAACTCATTACTTATGAAGACATTTAATTTGAGTTTAGTAAGCGGTTCTCTGTACAGAATAATGTAGTGACACAAGTTTATAGTTTTACAAAAAGCTAGTCGGTCAATAGCATTTTTTAAAGACGAAACTGATGTTGAAATTTTAAGCAATTTTCAAATCCAAGTGTTTAATTGGTATTGGATGTCATATAAAAGATTAGTTTACTTTTAAGTATTTCATCCGTTGTAGGACCTGTATTCAAGCTGGTAATAAATCTAAACTAAGAGTATAGTAAGCGGTTCTCTGTACAGAATAATGTAGTGACACAAGTTTATAGTTTTACAAAAAGCTAGTCGGTCAATAGCATTTTTTAAAGACGAAACTGATGTTGAAATTTTAAGCAATTTTCAAATCCAAGTGTTTAATTGGTATTGGATGTCATATAAAAGATTAGTTTACTTTTAAGTATTTCATCCGTTGTAGGACCTGTATTCAAGCTGGTAATAAATCTAAACTAAGAGTATATGTTCAACAATTGTCACTGGTCCGTGGTTGGGCAGAGAAAAGCAGTTTTACAGGGACACGCTGATTGGATATATATTTTTTTATCTAAAAATTCTGCCGTGTAATGTCTATGCTCGCTTTCGGAACACAGTTTTGTTTCTAATTTTAATGACGTCAAATTCAGTGTATGACAGTGCTTATAATTGTGTCGCATGCAATAGCAGGTAGAAGAGACGTATGGATTAAATTGTCCGGCAGCGGCGCCGGCAGCTGCGTTGTCTGGTAGTCCCCCAACTTTGATGTAAAAGTAAATGTTGCCTATAACGTTTTAAGTACTTGACCTATTAACTTCATACTTAGAATATATCATCTGCATGAAAGAGCAATCTCTAACAACTAAATTGATAACTCCGGTTTGCATATTGTTACTTACGCCCCTTTCAAATGACTTTAATATGAAACATAATAAATGTTGCCTATAACTAAGAGTACTTGTTCTATTATGTTAATACTTTATATATTATCTGCATGAACAAAGCCATCTGTGACAATAAGAATGGTAACTAATATATTTCTTCATTGTAAAAGTTGTACTCCTTTCTAGTGGCTTCAATACGGAACTTTATGTAGGTTGAACCAAAGTATTTCCAAATCCCATAGTGCTCATATTTCCAATATTTATTGTCCATTAAAGATGAATTCTATCATCTTCCATATATAATTGGTGTGATGATCTGCATTATATTTATTCAAAAACACACAGGGTGTTAACTTACCTGTAAAACAATTACTGATCTCTAACCGAAGAGACCCTATTTAAAACGCGGTATTGCAAATACGGTGCCACAAATATACACTTGTTCCACTATTACAGCATTAGTCTGATTCTGTCAAACAAGATATAGGCACGAACAAACACGATATAAGGATGAAATTACTTTCGTTTCTTTTTCTGACATGTTATCCTAGGAAACAAGAGGCCCACGGATGAAGAGAAAATGTTCTCATATATTAAAACGGACTTCATGGACCTCGTAGGAGTACTTCGTTATTTTGGTGTAAGCAACATGTACAATGTAAATGGAATTAAGAAGTGACAATCCTCTTCATTCAGCAACACGAATAGAACTGTAGTAATACACGGTATGTATCCCAATAATCAACACTCGGAAGACAATGCCAGGCTCGGAGGATAAGAACGGCTAGAGATTTGGATGAGAGTGCGAAAAGCGTAAGCATATTGACTTTTATCTTTTACTAATGCCGATTTAAATCACGTTAGTGATTGCAATCGTTCTAGGCCAACATAAGCTATATAAAACTGCAATGGTTTTTGCAGACAGTCCCTACATTGTGGTGAAAATAGCCGAAAGGGAAAATTCGACCCATTGCTCAAAATTAAACAATTTTCCATCTGTATTTAGGTATTCGAGTGAAGAAAACATAACTATTTGATCCTTTACTGACCCTCTGTTAATAAACAATCACAACATGGTAACACAGTTCGGTAAAAAAAGAATCTAAATTTTACTTTTTCTGAAGATGTCAAAGCGAGATGGATAATCACTGGCTTCAGTAAAATTTTTTAAAGATAATAGGTGGCTCAAACTGAATAATCGCCAGGCTTTTAATTTTATCTTCAGGAAAATGTATCAATACTATGTGTTTTACCATTTCTCAACTGTGAAATGACGTTTTATGTTCGCCTTTGTCCGTGCGTGTGTGTGTATGTCAACAATGTCTTCAAGCGACACCTCATCTAACAAAATGTTTTGTGATGAAGGGATTAACATTTGCATAAGTTCTTTCCTTGACAAATTGTGGTTTCGGTTTCTCTTGCAACTAACAGAAATAACAGATTCAAAATGAGAAATGAAATAAAATGTTTATTAGAAAATAATAATGAAGAGCCGTCGGCATCATTCTGCTAGATGGATAAAAATTAAAATAAATAAAATAAGTCACCTTTAGAGACTTTTCAATTGTCTTTTGCCAGAAAAACGTATATTAGAAAATTTTTGTTAGAATTTATAGCAATTCGTGACCCACACCACTATGTACAGGTAACAAAAAACACATCGACATCCTTAGACAAGGGCCCTCAGAACCGTTTCGCCCCTTACTTGTAAAGCTGTGTTTACCTGATGACGGGCCAGCTGTGGCAATCACTACCACGCGTCGATGTGTGATAATAATAGACAAAATGTCGTAAGAATTGATAAATACGATTTTAGCGATGTATAAACGATCGGTTATTATTTTTATGTCCTATTAGCGATTTAAGTGATATTATGTGATGGTATCCAAAAGGACCTATAGTCCAGTCATTGTACACATTGATCTAGAAAAAAATTCAACAGAAATTATGTTGGATTTGGTATTTAGTATACATAGTTTTGAACAAAATATCTCAAATCTAGAGAAAGCAAACAATGGGAAATTACAAATTAACGCTTTATCTTCTTAGAATGGGTTGGACAATGCCTTCTGGTCCTGGAAGATAAAAAATTTGACTTTAAAACTAATAAACATTACTTAAAAGCATTATAATGAAAAGGTAAGTTTGTTCATTATCCATAAAATTTTTAATGTAGCCCACTATTATGTTCACTGAAGCCAGTGATTATCCATTTCGCTTTGACATCTTCTGAAAAAGTAAGATTTATATTCATTGTTACCATGTTGTGATTGTTTATTAACAGAGGGACAGTAAAGGATCAAATAGTTATGTTTTCTTCATTCAACTACCTAAATCGGATGGAAACTTGTTTAATTTTGAGCGATGGGTCGAATTTTCCATCTTGTTCGGTGATTTTCACCACAATGTAGGGACTGCCTGCAAAAACCATTGCAGTTTTATATAGCTTATGTTAGCCTAGAACGATTGCAATCACTAACTTGATTTAAATCGGCATAAGTAAAAGATAAAAGTAAAAATACATAAGCTTTTCTCACTCTCATCCTAATCTCTAGCCGTTCTTATCCTCCGAGCCTGGCATTGTCTTCCGAGTGTTGATTATTGGCATACATACCGTGTAATTGTACACAAGGTAGTGCTGGTCAAGTGCCGGTGAACGTGTTTTTTTACAAGCTGGCAACAAAGATTTCATTTAAACGTGCACCTGTCCCGTTTTGCTATCTTATATCTCGACTGCTAGTTCAAATTTATCTCGATCATAAAATAATACTTTGAATTATTGTGTTTCACGGAATCCATTAACTGGACTATAGCATGATCTTAATCTTGGCTGTCGGCAATTTATAAACCGACCTCATAAAAAGCTACAGAAGCATTGTCTTTCTTCTCAAGAAGTATATGGCGGTCGACTTTGTAAACGTCTATGATACCGAAAGAACACATAGAAGCACGCCTTTTGCTTAATCTATTCTTTGGGTAACTTCGATCATCCGGTCCACTTATCCTCAAGATCTACGTTATCCCTCGAGTCAATATATCTGTTCTTTCCATTTCTGTTTAAACAGCATTTACAGTAGGTAAAAGTAATATTTCGGAGCTGTTTTCTTTTATGTTCTTATGAGCCTATGTAACCAATATTGTCCTGCATGGTTCTGTGAATGTTTTTCATTGAAGGCATGTTATTTTAAAAGACAACTGCTACAGTAGTGTAAATATTTTCCTACAATACGATTTTGATAATATTTTAGCGTTTATTGATATTTCCATATACCTTTAAAAGTTGTGAAATAAAAATGACTTGTTAAAGTTATATTGAGCTCTTTATTTTGACACATTTACCGCTTAGAGTTGGAATACCATGATAAATTAGAACATCATTAAAATCACAATAAAACACAATATAACAATGTTTGTAAACACATACAAATGTTGCCAATTTTTAACACTTCGAAAACTGTATTATGGAATATGAACTTGTTAAAAAATAATTCGAGAAATACGAATGATTCGGTGCGGAAACTATACTTAATGTTGAAAAGAAAGTTTAGCAAAATATTTTAAATTATTGTAAATTATATGTAATTATATGTTATATGAGCGCAACTTAATATTTAAACTAATAAACAGTACAATTTTGATCCATTCCAAACGAAGGTATGAATATGGCGGTGAACATGGAATTTTCAATTCGGTATTTTCAGATTAATACCATTCCGTGTTCAACGGCGTATGGTCCCCAGATAAAATGGATTTGCCCTAAACAAGAAAACAATAGGCGGAACAAAACAGAATAGAATTATGACAGGGGGGGGGGGGGGTCCGAGAATATAAATCATGCATATCACAGATAACGCTAAAGGCAAAATTTAAAAAGCAGGAAGTATATTTTCAAGGTTGATTTAAAATTATCGAATCTATATATTGGCTGGGATAGTGAAACCACACATCTTTAAACTGGCCGAAATATTTTAACAAAAGTAAATTAAGTACTATTTACGTAGTACGTAACAATTGTGCTCAACAACCTTCAAAGAAAGTAACCGAAAACAGCACTGATTGAATGTACGGGGACACTTTTTAAAACCGACACACTGCACAACGCTACTGTGATATTAACATAGATGAAAGGGGAACTTTAAAAGCCACTGAACAAGTCAAAATTAAAATTAAAAACATTTTGCGAATTTTCGAATTTCTTTATGAAATTTAGTGTGGTATTTATTGACGATGACTCCAACGTGAATCCGCAATATGTTTTCGATTTATCAAATAGTTGTTTAGATATTTACCTTCAAAGTTAGCTATCAACGCCAGTTTTCTGAATTGACCCCAACGACGCTCGCCGAACACTTTTTCGAGGCTGGCTGAAAATTGGGTTTTTCAATTTCATTTGTTCTTTCACAGATGAATTAGTGCTGAATATACCTTTCTGATGATATAAGATTTAATATATCGTGACAAGCTTTGACAACGGTGTGTACTGTTAAACGCCGTTTTTACGTAAAACAATGACGTCTAGTTTTGCCTTTTTGTCGACCTTTTCAAAATTGTGAAAATTTCCCTAATTAAATATTTCATTTTTTTTTGCTTAGAAAGTTTGAAAAAACAATTCCAAT
Organism: Corbicula japonica; assembly: GCA_038501625.1. NCBI lineage: Eukaryota > Metazoa > Mollusca > Bivalvia > Venerida > Cyrenidae > Corbicula > Corbicula japonica. The sequence goes on from JAZAYU010000295.1 coordinate 567,151, forward strand.
TGAATAAGCGAATAAAATTTCGGGGTCACCGACTTAGTTTTTGTGCTATTACCATTTTAGGTACCCTATCCCCTTATGAAAAAATACGATATTTTTCGGAAATTTTAGATAAAAAATGAGTTCGTTTATTGAAAAACTTCGCCAAAGGACACCACAGAGGAAGTTGAAATGAATTATCAAATGAAAATGACATCTAATCGATTTCTCTTGTTATTTTGTCAAAAATATCTTTAAAAACGCTACTGAGGGTAAAAACGAACATTCAAAATAGCGTATAATACTAACGTCATCAAAATGTTAATTATGTGTCAGTCGCAAAATCGTGCCAAATAAAGCCAAAAAAAAACATGTATTAAGACAAGTTTTGCTCTGTTCAATTTAATACTCGAGTATCATTTTATTTCGCGGGGACCAGTTTTCGCGCGTAAGCCATTGCAGTGCCATAAATTTGAGCAGTTTGTAATGTTACTCTCAGAAGAATGATAAGCTCACACATCGTTAAATTTCACTGCACTTTTATTTGCGAAATATGCGAAAATTAAACCCGCATGAAATATAATGATAAAACAGTATCTCTTGAGGTTTCTCAAGGATTTAGCCGAAAAGCCGAGTTTAATATAAATATAACTTAAACATTATCGTTCAACATAATTATGTGAGGCTCGCTGACAAAAGTCCAAATGGAACGTTTCTAAAAACTCCAAAAATGCGAAATTATCGTGCGAATTTAATAACCCCTACAACGGCACATGCTGTGTAAAAATATGTTTTATTCATATGTTTTTTTGTTGTTGTTCTTAAATGACCACAAGTCATTGTAATTTCTGTAAAATGGTAGAATTAAAATAAAGAGTCATAAACTTGAAGAAACGTCACTTTCCTTTACACGTTTTTAAAGGGTGTGTGGGGGGAGGGGTGCTGAAATCAGCCATGGCGCAATAACAAAGTCGGTGACCCCCAAATGTTATTCACTTATTCGATTGGAATTGCTTTTTTACATTTTTAAGCAGAAAAATCAAAAAATAAATTAGGGAATTTTTCACAATTTTGAAAAAGTCGACAGAAAGCAAAACTCGACGTCATTTTAAACGCGAAAACGGCGTTTAACGGTACACAACGTTGTCAAAATTGGTCAAAATATGTTAAATCTTATATCAACGGAAAGCTTTTTTTAGCGCCAATTCATCTGTGAAAGTATAACTGTAATTGGAAGTCCCAATTTAAGACAGGCCCGAAGAAGTGTAAGACGTGCGTCGTTGACGTCACTGCAGAAAACTGGCGTTGATAGCTAACTTTGAAGGAGAATATCTTAACAACTATTTGATGAATCGAAAAACGGTTTGCGGATTCATGCTGGAGTCATCGTCAATAAATTCTTTACCAAATTTGATGAAGAAATTAGAAAATTCGCATTTATTGTCGCGTTCCACCTTACCATACCTTTAAACAGCTGGGTAGAACTTTGGTATAATAACTGTTTTGTGGGTTATGAATTTTGTAAATGAATGTCTCTAACCTGTCAGTACTAAAAGTAGCCCTCCCATGTGGTCTTTGGATATAAAAATGTTAAAAAGCAAACAATTATTAACTGTTATAACATCTGAGTTCTACATATAGAAGATAAAGCTTTATCAACCAGATTTTGCATTTTACTTCCACTTCTAAGCTCAAACCTTAGCGACTTACCGGTTTAGTATCTGTTGTGTTTCCAGATTGTCGTTGTTAATTTACGTTACCCACTGGTGATTCTCAGTACCCAATATGAGAAATAGGGGAAAGAAATCACCCACAGTTACACACACAGAGCATCTTAAAAGCTTTCGAATGTTCAAGTGCACACGCAGAACTTTGCATTTACTTTTGAGTAAATAGCAGTTTGCAAATCGTATTTCATTCGAAAAAAAATCTCCAAATTATCAAATAATAATATATCGATCGAAAGTGGATTGGCCTAGTGCGTGCAAATGTTGTCTTATGGTTCTTAGTAATGCAGTGGCTTGTTAAAACTTGCACGGCTTCGTGGCTGACCCCTGACCAGCGAGGTTTTTTTTTCAAGTCAAAAAAAATTCAGGGCTGCTTACTTCGATGTTGTAACGTGCATGCACTGTTTATTGCACTGCATTTAACAGTTCGGCGATAGAGTTCGAGTCAGATTCAAGCCGAAAAAAATGCACAAGCTTGCTGTTAAGAACGAGCTCCAACCAGTCTTAGGAAAGATGCAGAACCTTTTTGCAATACACAGCTATTGATACTGTGACTGTTTGAAAAAATAAATAACAGAAACTTTTACTACAAAATAAAAATGTCTATATGAATGTGCAAAGTAAGAATGTCACAGAACCACATCCTGCATCAGTCAATCTAGAAATAAAAAAAACTAGAATGCCATTAAACTAATTTATTTTGTAACAGTACCACTGTCAGATGTACATTAACACTAAAACTGTAACTTAAACACTTAAAATCTTAATAAAACATTTTATGTGGTAACAGTTCCACTGCCACTTGTATATAAACCTAAAAGTCACATAAAATCTAGTTAACATTTATCATATATAGTTATTTAGTTTCTTAAGAGGGTATGTGAGGACATATTGCCAGTATAAGTGCCATACTGCTCGAGCAGCAGGCAAGGGATAATACAACACTCAGACTGGCAATATATTCTCATAGACCCTGTCAAGAAACCACATACTTTTTTATGATACTGCAAAGAATTTTACAGGCAAAAGATCATTAGAAAACATAGTTTTTTATTTGTTTGTTATTTCGAACGACCATTCCCCGCCCCCCCCCACCCCACAGAGAGCCTCAAAATTGCACGTTTTTTAAGTAATTATTTCACCTGCATGACCTCACTACTATGTATTTTCAATGGAATGTCAATTTGAAATTACTTTGTAAAATATAGAATAATCTCATAATTTTCAACTTTAAAAAAATGTCATACAATGAATCCTTGAAGCAATTCAAGTAATCCGTATATGAATATGGTGTATTAGGAGATCCGATAAATTATAAGCATTTTCCCAGAAATTCAAAACTAAAGTTTGATGTATCACGAAGCAAATGTGTTGGCTTAAATTGTTTCTGAAAGGTGCATACCTCCAAACAAGTTGGAAGAGGAATTATCATTCTTGTTGTCATTGATTGCTTTTTTATGCAGATGATATATTCCAAGTCCTAGTCATAAGTAAAAAGGACAAGTACTTTCGAAGTTATAGGCAATATTAAGTTTCATGTTATAGTTGCATTTCAAAGGGGCACAACTCATAGTGAAACAAGAATTATCATTCTTGTTATCACAGATGGCTTTGTCCATGCAGATGGTATATTCCAAGTTTTAAGTAAATAGGACAAGTACTATCATTTAGTATAGGCAACATAAAGCTATATGTTAAAATTGCATGGAAAATAATTAAAAAAAAGTAAAATAGGGTTAGCTTGCTTGATTTCAATGATTGCTTCAAGCAGATAACATATTTCAAGTATTGAGTAAACAGGAAAAGTACTTTCAAAGATATCAGCAACATTAAATTTTTATTAAAGTTGTAAATGAATATGACATCACTCAAACAATAGTAAAACACGAGTTATCATTCTTGTTATCCCTGATAACTCACATCAAGGGCAAATTACCATTCAAATTCAAGGAAACTTCTTTGCAGTATAATAACTCACTGTGTTAAATATAATAAACAAATTTTGTTGCTACATTTTAGGGTACCACTGTCAGATTAATAAAACATTCAAACTAAAAATGTTGTTGAAATGGAATCCTGGACAACAATCTCTTAATATTCATACGACTAATTTTCACTTATACAGTACCACTGTCAGATATATTAAAATAATATACAGTACCACTGTCAGATATATTAAAATTAGAAAAAACAAAACAGTCAAACAACACAAGATTACAAATTATTGAATTATTATAAAAAGTTTTCGGGGGCACAACCCCACCCTTGTCCAATCCAACATCCCCTCTATCACCCGTCCCTAAGCACTCAACACTTTTTATCAAAGTAAGGAAGAGTCATTTGTTCTATATCTTTGGCTATAGCCTCATAAATAAAACAAAACTAGAGATGTGTCCATAGGACACAGATGCCCCCGCTCTCAGTTGTCATTGTCAAGTTAAATGCCTTGAAGGGAGATAACAAAAACAGATTATTCAACAGTGTTGTTGTGCTTAACATCAGGGTTTATCATTTTTTTCAAGTTGGTATAACTTCTAAGAATAAAGATCGATGTATATACCCAAAATTTCCATAGGAAAATGATTAAAATTTAAACAAAGGGAGATAATCTTATCACACTTACCTCACGCTTGGTGTACTACTAACCATACACATCATGTTAAACGAAGTTAAGTTTCAAGACTTTGGCTAATTTATACTTATAGTTAGGAGTTGTGTGCAACACAATATTAAATGTCAATTGCATTGTACTGGTATACGTTAGGGGCCACAACACTGGTTCAAATGGACATGGTAAGATACAAAACCAAACACAACTATTCATTTTCGATAATAAACATTGAGTTTTATAACTGTGGTTCATATATTTGAAGAGTTATGTGTGACAAAAGATTACATGATGAAAGCATATTGAAAAGGGGCCATAACTATGGTCTTAATTTGCATGGCCCGAAACTAAACCCCAGATGCAGAACTACACATGATGGTCAACATACTTGTAAAGTTTCACAATGGTGGCTCTCATACCTCGAATTACAATTAACTAAAGATTACATGGTAAATGTATCAAAATGAAATATGCAAGGGGCCATAACTCTGGTTTTAATGATTGTGGCCAAAAACAAAATCCCAGTTGCACAACTTCACATGATGGTCAACATGCTAGTAAAGTTATATTACTAGGGCTGTTTTAAACTTATAGACTTGCGCAGGACTCAATTTTCTGACAGAGAAGACAGATGGACAGACAAGGGCAAATCTATATGCCCCTCCTCTTTCAGAGTGGGGGCATAGAAAGAATACAAGATATGGATGTAGGAGGGTTGGTGGATTGGAAGCTGAATCCCCTCTATCAACAAATTAGACCGAGTTAAGAAATCAATAAATAAAATAGAATTTAAAACACAAAACAAAACTAGATGGGTTTCCCCTGCCTTAAAATCATCATTCAATGTCAATATCTGAGAAGACATTTTTACAGTACTACTGCCATGTATATAAAACTACAGAAAATTCACCAAATTATGTTATGCTTGCTGCAAAAGTAAGTGCAACCATTAACACAAAGGTATGATAATCATTTATCATGGAGAGGTGGTGGACGTGGCATTGCATTCAAAGAATTTTTTTGTCCACCCATTGTATATGTTCAAAAAGTGTATTTTAAAAGTTTGTTGATACCCAAACAAAAATAAATCAACAATTATACACTGTAATGGTTCCCACTATATTATTTACATAAATCCATTTCAGTTCTGTTTGCACAATTTCAACCCTTTCCTCTATATAGACCCCTTAACAGCAAGGGTGAATAATGTAGATTCAGATCAGCTGGTGAATCTGTGCCATCTGATTAGGATCTACACTGAATGTTTGCTTTTTGATTCATTAGGATAGTTTTGGCAAAAATGCTAACAGTGCAGATCCATAAATTGTTACAAACATTACCTGTTGTATATTGTACTGTAAACAAAAAGTGTATTTTCAAAGTTTGTGTGCTACCCAGAGAAATCAACAATTCTGATCTGGATCTACAATGAAATCCTTGTGGTCAGATAAAACCTTAACCCTTTCCACCATAAACATGCCATTATGACATGGGCAAACAGTGTAGATCCAGATCTGCCAGCACAACTGTGCCATCTGATCAGGCTCTACACAGACTGCGGACTGTTGGCTTTATGATTCATTAGATTATTTCAGACAAAAAATGCAACCAGTTCAGATCCATATCAGACAGCATGGATATGCCAGCTGATCTGGATCTGCACTGGTTGCACATGTCTAATAATGTTTATATATGGAGTAAAGAGTTAATAGTATATACAAGTAAAATATGATCAGATTCTTAAGAAACTACACTATTTGTTTAACCCTTTCCTCCATATACAGGTATTTCTACCCATGTGAGACCAGTGTAGATTCAGATCAGCCAGCACATCCACACTGTCTGATCAGGATCTGCACAGTTCGCTTTTTGGTCAGAAATAACCAACTATATCAAAAGCAAACAGTGCAGATCCTGATCAGATGGCACATGCTAGCTGATCTAGATCTACAGTTTGCCCATGCCACAAAGGCATGTATATGGTGGAAAGGGTTAAGATTCAATAGGTTATATCTGACCAAGAGGAGTTAATTGTAGATTCAGATTAGAAGGCATGGATGTGCCATATGATCTGGTTCCAAATTGTTCACCTAACTGAAGATGTACTTTAAAGCTTTTAGATTATTCCTGGTACAGACACCTTTAAATGTCTCCAACATTTTTAATTGTTAACACAGCATGCTCTTGTTACTGCTTGTCGACAAATAGGACATGGATTGCTGTTTTCGGCAAAGTGTATTGCACAGACAGAGCAGAACGAATGTCCGCATGGAAACAACACAGCATCCTTCTTACGGTCGTAACAAACTGGACATACTGTTGAATCGTCTGGCATTCTCAACGAAACCTACAAATGCATAAGTAGAGTATTTGTTATGAACAAAAAAACTTATTTCAAATAAATATAACATCCTACGTGAAGAAAAATTACTATACAGAACAAAAAGAATTGTTTAACAAGTCCCTTGCACAATAACTATTTACTAATGATGAAAACACTCACTAATACGAAACCATTCATGAAGTGCCCAATGTAATCTTGTGAAATGTTAGAATGGAGTGACAAATTTTTAAACAATTGTAGTTACCAATCAAGTAAAATTGTTGAGTTAAATTAAGAGAAAAACATTTTTCAGATCATGAAGATTGTTCCTCACAATAAAGCTCACAATATTCTAAATGTAGGAGGGTTGTCCCTATAAATTGTAAATTATTTGAATAAAAAGAAAACTACTGAACACATGTTTATGCAAATTTCTCAGTTAGTTAAGACATCATTTGGTAACTCGTAGACGAAATATCAAAGAAAAATAGATCATCATAAAGAAATTGGAAACATTTTAAGAAGGCGACCTATTGACCAGCAGCACATGTCACAACATCATTACAATGCTCACACAGCATACAGTTACTTGTTCCTAAAGTACTCTTCAGCATGTTTGATACACTCGCGGTGTCTGATCACCTGACTATTAAATAAATTAATGTAACAGTCTGTTGGCAGACTTTTATTGAAGGCCAAGCTTTCTTATCTCGTCGCAGATCTCAAATTTGCGACCTAAGAGTCCGAACGTAAACACTGTCTACCATAGCGAGGTCTGGCGAGTATGGGCGAATACTGATTCCGAGTATTATTACCGATTCACAATGCGAAAACTTTATGTTCCACTATTGTATACCAACGCTCTAGATATGAAGATGCTTTTAAATGTGTTTTTGTTCTTTAAGCGTGTCTTTTGGTGTCAATTCGCTTTTATCACAATATTGGATGATTGAAATGTGCGCCGTAGCTTCTTCAAATGTGGCGATTTTCATTAGAAGTAAATATTTACTCATTAGCATGAAACAAGCACTACTCTTATACAAATTATGGCAATGTTTTGAAACTTTGATTTCAGAATGATCACCAATTAAGGAAACATTAAAAATTTGCGACTATAATGGCAATGTGTAATATATGTACTGTTTAAAGTATATTATCGAATTCCAAATCATGGCGCTTTTTGACGTGCGCCGCCGATCGCTATCACGGTTTAATAAAGTGTATGTAATTTCTTTTTTTTAGTAGATTTTTCTTTGTAATTCAGCATACTTGTTAATAAATGATGTCTTAACTAACTTTGAAATTTGCTTTAAGATATGTTAAGTAGTTTTCTTTTAATTAAAAGTCTACGATTTATTGGGACAACCCTCGTATACCTATTTCGGGCATGGGCGAATAGTGTAAATCAAGAAAAGCTAGAACATATGTGCCATCTGATTAGGATTTGCACTGTTTGCTTTTTGTTTTAATAGGTAATTTCTGACAAAAAAGCAAACAGTGCAGATCCTGGATTTGCCATCTGATCTGTATCTACACTGGTCGCACATGAATAAAAAGGTGTATATATAGAGTAAAGGGTTAACTTATACTATTATACAAACCTGTGGTCTTTGTAATACTTTTGGCTGTGACAGGAGCTGTGTTTCTGAATGTTACTATTCCGGATACCGTAAATTCCTTTTAAATGCCTATGGGGGCATTACATTTTCGAAAAGGGGAGAAGGTGGAGGAGATATACTTATGATTTATTAATTCATATTAATTGTTTTATTCTAATAATACATTTTGAAGAATATTTTATAATAAATATGGACCAACTGATTCTTTTCTTAAACTAGAAATGTGTCCAAAGGACACGGATGCCCCCGCTATAGGTTTTTCATAAAGCTCCCAGCAGTAGTGTAGAACAAGTTGTGTTCACGAGATAATTATATTCCTATTACAAGAAAATTCTATTTTTAGTAACAGTGACCTTGACCTTGGATCTACAGGCATGGGTATTGTGCGGACACACCGCCTTGTCATGGTGAACATTTGTGCCAAGTTATTTTGAAATCCCTCCATTCATAACAAAGTTACAGCCTGGAGAAGAAAATTCTATTTTTAGGAACAGTGACCTTGACCTTGGACCTACAGGCTTGGGAATGTATGTGACACACAGTCTTAATATGGTGATCGATTAAACCAAGTTATTTAAAAATCCAATGACAAATAACAAAGTTACAGAGCCGACACAATTTTGCAAGAAATTTCTATTTTTAGTAACAGTGACCTTGACCTTGGACCTACAGGCATGGGCGTTGTATGCGACACACCACCTTGTCATGATGAACATTTGTGCCAAGTTATTTTGAAATCCCTCCTTTCATAAGAAAGTTAAGGGCCAAGTGTATATTTTGCTTAACACAAAATGTAAGTGAAAAAGGGGCATAATTTGAAAAAATATTGGAAGCAGGGTTATGGATCTTGTTGGTTATGATGTAGATTTTGATGGTGAAAATATATTTCAAGTTTCAAGGCAATATCTCAAGTAGTTTTAAAGTTATGGGCAAAATGCATATTTTGCTTAACACAAAATATAAGAATAAAACTAATGTAAATGAAATTATCAAAGGGCCATAACTTTTGAACAGAACATGTAAGAGCAAAACCCCGCCTTTATGCACAACAACATATCAGGCCAAGCATTGTGGTAAAGTTTTATTAAATTCCCACCAGTAGTTTAGGAGGAGTTGCGTTCACGAGATATATTCCTATTAAAACTAATGTAAATGGAAGTATCAAAGGGCCATAACTTCTGAACAGAACATGTATGAGCGAAACCCCACCTTCATGCACAACTACATATCAAGCCAAGCATTGTGGTAAAGTTTCATTAAATTCCCACCAGTAGTTAAGGAGAAGTTGCGTTCACAAGATATATTCCTATTAAAACTAATGTAAATGGAAGTATCAAAGGGCCATAACTTCTGAACGGAACACGTAAGAGCGAAACCCCACCTTCATGCACAACTACATATCAAGCCAAGCATTGTGGTAAAGTTTCATTAAATTCCCACCAGTAGTTTAGGAGGAGTTGCGTTCACAAGATATATTCCTGTTAAAACTAATGTAAATGGAAGTATCAAAGGGCCATAACTTCTGAACGGAACATGTAAGAGCGAAACCCCACCTTCATGCACAACTACATATCAAGCCAAGCATTGTGGTAAAGTTTCATGAAATTCCCACCAGTAGTTTAGGAGTTGCGTTCACGAGAATTTCGGACGGACGGACGGACGGACGGAAGGACGGACAGGAGCAACTCTTAATGCCCGTCGCCATTTCATGGCGGGGGCATAAAAATAACAAGAGGTGGGGGGCGCTTTTATTAGGGGAGGGGAATTTTACAGGAATTTTGCATATTTTGGTTAATGGCATATGCATGCTTTTCTTAAATAACCTATTAATGCTTAAAAAAAGCTAGCACCATTATATATTTTTTTTAATTTTAAGTACAGATCTTTAAAACTGTAGAAGTAGGTTCTGTCACAACCCAACCCCCACTAACTACTGGTCAAGAAATACTGGACTAAATGGAATATGGCATGTATATCTACACCGGATATCTCAAGTGGTTTCTTCATGTACCAAGTCCATACTTTGATCAACACAAACTCTAAATAAAAAAGGGGGCATACGATTACAAATTTTTGCAACAGAGTTATGGGTCTTGAGGATAGGTAAAACTTAAAAAGTATTATATGAGAGTTGCGAGTCTTCAGGCCCCTGTGACCTTGACCTTTGACTTACTGACACCAAAATCAATAGGGTTCTTCTACCCAATAAGGGCTATCATCCTATGATGTTTCAATGCTCTGGGTCTAATGGTACTCAAGTTATTGAGCGAAGCCAAAGTGTGACAGATTGGACAGACGAAACAGCGGACAAATGGACAGGGCAAAAACAATGTCTCCCCCAACAGTTAAATTTGCATGTTAATTTAATGGCCAAGTTCATGCTTTATTACTGCATACATTTTCAAGAATGCAAAACAATAGTTGCACATTTATTGTAACTATTAAGGATGATATTTAATTTACTCTTTTTAAATAACAAAATAAATAGTTTTGTATTTGAACATTAATAAACTTATCAACGAATGTAGAAGTACTTTTTTTAGTTGAAAAAAAAATTTTTTTTAGGAAGACGTACACATGGAAGGATGGACAGATGGAGAGATGGACTAAGACCATTCCTATATCCCCAGCCTATGTGAGGGTGCGTGGGGTGGGGGTAGGGGGATAATAAACGTTTTGATACTTTGTCTAATAATAGTAAATCAATTCTTCTCGGAAATATTTTCATTTCTTCTCTGAAATATTTTCTTTTTATTAAGTGTTAAGTTTCTTGGCTTACCTTTTGAGATTTCGTTTTCCTTCAATTTTTTCTATTAATTGTAATAGTTTTCCATCTAGTGCCGAGCCCTCTGTAACAAATGGAAGAAAGAAACACTACTAGGTATATTTATTTATTTTGGGAACGTGCCAGCTGATCTTGATTGCCACTTTTGGCACATGCGTAAAAATGTGTATATATGGAGGAAAGGGTTAAAAAAGATAAAAGGCATTGATCAGATGACTTTCAATTAGTCTACAGTGCGTTCTAAACATAAAACAGAAATATAGTGTGAAAAATTATGTGCTTTATAATCTTACTTGGAAATAATAGTGGAATGTATCTACCAGTATGTTAATTAAGTAATGAAATCAATACAATTGTTGATTAAGAATATGACTTGGTGACAAACATTCCTGTAAAGTTTCAATGAAATCCCTCAAAAGAATTTTATGCATATTAGACCTACATTTATAAAATTGCTAAACACATACCATTCTCAAATTGCTCAGTGCCCACCAACATGAACAAAATTGTATTATTTTCCAGACAACTGAAAAACTCATGATCAATTTCTGTGCCGTCTTGCAGACAAAAACGAAGAGGTTCTTGTGTTTCAAACTTCTCTTGACCTGCAAGATAAAATTAAATGTAAAACAAGGTTCTCCAAATTAATGATAATTTGTTGATGCCTTAAGGCATCGCCACACTCCTCCCAATCTTATTCATCGATCAAATAAAAATCATCAAATCTCAGTAATGACAAAATGCCATTCAATGAAACTTTGCACAAATGAAGGTTACTAATGTATCTTTATTTTGCATACAGTAAGACAAAATAGAAATGTAAAGAAACAAAGCTAGACCTAAAAATTCCTTGAATTCTATTTACATAAATTCACAAAAACTAGGCGATGCAGAACATAACTTTTAATTCCCTCGTGAGCGCAATGATACTGACAAGAAAATGTTGTGTACTTTGTAAAAAACGTTCAACTATTAAAAGAGAAATCAGTGATTGTCATCCGTTTACGCGACCAGGAAATTGAAAGTCAAACAAACTTTAACTAATATCTCGTAAAGTTTACATAAGTAAATCATGAGGACACAATAAATTGTTGTCAGTATCATATTACTCATGTGGGCATTTAATGATGTTATGTGTTCTTTAGTTTTTGTGAATTTATGTAAATAGAAGTTGAGGGAATTTTTAGATCTCACTATTTTTCTTTACTTTTCTAAAATGTCTTACCATCTGTAAAAAAAGATACATTAATAACATACACTTGTGCAAAGTTTCATTTAACAGCATTTTGCCGTTATTGAGATTTTGATAATTTTCTTTTTATTGATGAATAGAATTGGGAGGAGTGTGGCAGGCCCTTAAAACCAAAATCAAAGTGTCATCAGACATGATCATTTAGATATATTATAATAACACAAACATATACATGTTTGTTTACCCTAGAATGATCAAAGTGCTGAAAGCTTTGAAAGACTGTCCCTTTTTTAGTTAAGAAGCTGAAGTGTGACAAGTGTGGTTTTCAGAACTGTATACTGTAGCAATTGATGTTGTTCATTTCATGTCGTTGTAAACAAACATATGCCCCTGAAGTCATTTCCAGTAAAGCAGATTCTGTTTACTTTGAAAATCGACTTTTAGCTCCTGCATGGCTTTTTTTACCTTCTTTAGCAGGGGCAATAAAGGTGCGCCTTCACCTTACAGGGGGTAGAGCCTAAATGGTGTCTAGCATACTTTAAGTTAGGAATTTCGTGGCTGCATTCCAATATGAGGGATACAATCTTAAATTTTGATACTTGTGCGGATATTTTCACACCGTAAGCACATTATATTCAAATATTTTCTTTAATGGCATATCCCATTGGATCTACAATGTTAACGCTTGACTTGTTTTGTTTTTTTTGAGATTCCTAGGTGTCCTAACTAAAAAGTTATTGAAACAAAACCTTGCAAGGTTTGATGTGCTTTTTTATTGTCCCTCCTGGATATCTTTTGTTTTCTTCAAAATCTGCTAGACACTTCCCCAAATGGAGTATGTTTAGGCCAACATAGTTCCAAAATGATGTTATCACCAATTAATAAACGTTTTAGCTCAATTCCTGTGGCTGATGTACTTTTAGCCATATTTGGTGGCTGTTGTTAAGTAATCTCAAATATACAGTAATTCCACTGACACAAAACAATGAACGTATTGTGACAAAAGTATATTTAAGATTACATAGTGAAAATCAAATGCAAGGGCGCTCATTTTCTGTCGGAAAATCAAGAGTTTTATCTGGTGTTTTTCAGGACTGTCTGCGCCTCCGAAAACTGAGGTGTTCCAAAGCAAACAGCCTCGTTCCCAATCATAGCCAGCTGTCATTTTTCCCAGTAAAATACATACAATTAATCAGTTTCGGCATTCAATCAATTCCAAAACATGTTCACAATTTTGAATTAAAAAACAAAAATTGGTCAAGAAATCATTGTGTGTTCTAGCAACATCACTCTAAATAAGAGAAATGCTGCAAGAACAAAATGATTTCTAAACACATTTTCAATTTAGAACTCAGATGTGCCGGAACTGATTGCAAAATTTCGGCAAAAATCATGTTAAATAATTATCAAATACACTGTTAATAAATGTTAAGAGTGATATCCCTTTGTTAGAAATTGCAAGCATTCAGTGACCCTCACTGATGAAAATTTTCTGGACTTACTTTCAACATTACAACTATAATATTATATCAGTAAATTTAGAACCATTTTGCATTATTTAAATTGCAGAGAGTACCCAGAACCAGACTTCCCGAAAGTTGAAATAAAGTGTCAGACATTTGGTCAGACAAGATGTGAAAAACTGTCTGACCAAAACAAATTCTGTCAGACTGAAACATGTTAAAAAGGTATAATAAAGTATTAGGAGTTCAAATTTTTGTCTGACATTCGGTCAGATAACATTAGAAAACATGTCTGACCGGCTGAAATTTTACAAGACATGTCCTTCGGTCTGGCAACTTTCGGGAAGTCTGCAGAACTGCAGAAGATGCATTATAATCAGAATCTAGACACTTCCTTCTTTTTGTAATGAACTTTTGCGACTATGATATCTTTGCACTACAATAAGTACTTCAATAGAAACTTGCGTTTATCTGGTCTTTCTTGATTGTTTATCTCGCTCATCTATAAAAAGTGACACAATTGTATTCTACTGCTGTTTTACTTGAAAAAAAGGTTTATGAAAAAAAAGGGCATGCATTAAAATGCAATTGAATCAGTTGCATTTACAACTTGTGACAATCTTGAATCTTCACTGGTACCTCTGGATTTTGTGTATATTGTTATTGTATGCTTGGAACAAAAACAGTTGATTTAATATAAACAAGCAAATTCATTGTATTTATATCCCCCCCTGGTTATTACTAACACAACAGCTGGAGACATAGGGCTTTATTTATATATTTATCATGGTAAAAACAGTGAAAAAAAACACAGTTGGTGAAAGGGGTTGGTCAGCTCACCAGAATATAAGAATGAGACTGAAATTCTTCATGTTGTTGAAATCAAGAAAGCAGTAGTAAAAAATAGCGCGGAAACAAATATTGCTCTGCATGCATAATACATAACTTATCACAGGCCACAACTCAGTGTTTAATCGAAATCCATCCAGAAGTTGCAGAAAAATAGGTGCTCTAAATACATACTGCACAACTTATCTAAGGGCCATAACTGTGTGTTAAACTGTCAGACCGGATAAAATCAATGATATGCGCATCTCCTCTTTGTATTGACCAGTGGTCCAGTTTCTTTGAAAATCTACTTAACCTGACCTAACATGTACTAGACCAACATTTAAACGGTACTACAACACTGAAAATGTACACTGGCTTGTTGTAAAGGCACAACACTGATATATGTACATAAGTTAAACATGCATATACATGTATACCATGAACAAACAAAATAACTTATCAAAATTAGAAACTGTGAGTATCATATAAAATAGCTTCAACTCTGAACTCTCAATCAAGACTTATTGTTGACAACACTGAACTTCAAAAAATATGAGTGAGACATGGTTACTAGGTTATAGTCACACATCAGTCAGTACATCTGGCCCTTTGTCCCCCATGCCACCAAAGTTTAAGGGCTTGGTAGGCATTGTATGAATGAATAGGTGGACATTCAATGCCAATGGCCAAAATTCAGAACATCGTTCGTATTTGCCATTTTACTGTCCTCTGTCAGAACTAATAACAAAACAAAACCGGAAACAGTCCGATGTATTACTTGGGATTCCATCAATTCATTTATTTATCAAATAGGAACTGTCGCGAGTAAGTTTGCAGCATTTGTTATTAGTTGGTTTTATTTTACAATAATAGTTTGATCATTGTATAATGGATCATCAGAGCACATAAATAAAATTAAATATGCAGATACAAAGAATGATTATCATTACAACATCCACAAAACAAAGCCTTGATTTTGACTCAGAAAATGCCCGTATGGATACGTAATTGTCTATTAATTTAGTTTTGTTGTTGATCGTTGAAATAAATAGACTATGACGTATACATATGGGCATTTTATGTGTTTTATTTTAGATAACACAGCCTTGATCTGGATACATAAGCAATTCTGTTGAACGCATGTCAAGATTGTTTAAAATTAGTAATGGCGAAGTTCCCAGTTACTATAAAGGGAAATTGAATAGGAAAACATTGTCAGAGATTTATTGTAATTTTGCTTTTGAAACTTAATTATACCAGATATTTGGGCTGATAATAACAATTTTGCAACACGACCACTCTGTCCAGCTAGCCTAGGATGTGACAAGATGGAATCGTTGATTAACTAGTAACTGTAAATGTCGTTCGGTCGGGCCTTTAATGTCGAACCCTGTTGATGGTTTTCACAAAGTTTTGTTAAAATCCATCCATTGGTTGCAGAAAAGTAGCAAGGAAACCAATACTGCTCTATAATGCATACTGCATAACTCATCAAAGGGAGTGTTAAGGTAGAGCAACTGTAATGCTTTCCCGCGCTTTTTTCTCGAATGTCGGGAATACTCGGTGAACTGTCACTAACAGTCGACAATAATCGATGTTGCTTCGGCTACTATCGGCTCTGACGAGTAGCGTCGGAAGTCACCGAAAGCGAGCCGATGTTTGATGACGTCGCAAATTTATGCGCGGGAAAGCATTACAGTTGCTCTACCTTAAACAGTCAGACCGGAACAAGACCATATGCGCATCTTCTGTTGGTATTGATGGTTCCCATAAATTTTCATTGAAATCCATTTACTAGTTGAAGAGAACAGCATGGAAACGAATACTATGCTATATTCATAATGCATAAGTTATCAAAGGGCCATAACTCTGTGCTAAACGATCTGACCGAACTAGACAAAGATATGCGCATCTTCTCTTGGTATTGATGGTTTCTAGAAAGTTTCATTGAAATTCATTCAGAAGTTGCAGAGATATATTTTCCCCAAAATTACAGGGCATGGGCCCCTTCCCCAGGCAGAAAAAAAGCACTGTCCTGTGATCTAAATATGCAAATGACCAGAACCATTTGAACAACTTCAGGCATCCTAGCAGGCCTGAACAAAAATGAAGGTTTTTAAAAGGCGCCAATCTATGGAAATGGAGGCCTTTTAGGGTAAAATATTAATAAAGGAATTTATGTTGAATTCCTTGTTGAAGAAAGGTAATATATTCGGTTATTTACTAGAAGTACTTTCTGAGTTAAAGGCAACATTAAGTTTCATGATAAAGCTGGGAGACTACTGGACGACGCAGACAGACAATAGCTCCCAAACAAAAAAATATAGGCAATTCTATACTGAAATGGTATACCAATGCTATACAGTATCATTAGTATAGAATTAGTATAGGTTTTCACATGCAAATGAGCTAATTCTATACTCCAATTCTATTTTTGGGTCGGGCCGTCTCAGTAATGTTGGAATAACTTGTGGCCCAACCCATTTGCTATATTATTTTGTTAATTCGACTGTACATTTACATGTGTGTTAAGTTTAGAGCAATAAAATATGTTTAAACTAAAACTAAATCCAATTCTATACCAATGCTATACTCCAATTCTATATCAATGCTATACTCCAATTCTATACCAATTCTATACTCTAATTCTATATCAATGCTATACTCCAATTCTATATTAATTCTATACTCCAATTCTATACCAATACTATACTCCAATTCTATACTAATGGTATACTCCAATTCTATACTAATGGTATACTCCATTTCTATACTAATGGTATACTCCAATTCTATACTAATGGTATACTCCAATTCTATACTAATGGTATACTCCAATTCTATACTAATGGTATACTCCAATTCTATACTAATGGTATACTTCAATTCTATACTAATGGTATACTTCAATTCTATACTAATGGTATACTCCAATTCTATACTAATGGTATACTTCCTGTTAGGAAAGGTTTTGAAATTCTATACCTTTACTACATATGTTAGAATTCAATTGCATGTGCAACCAGTATAGATCCAGATCAGTCTGCACATCATCCTCTGTAGACTCTGATCAGGATCTGCAATGGTTGCTTTTTGGTCAGAAATACCCTAATAAATCATAAAGCAAACAGTGAAGATGCTAATCAGATGGCATTGATGTGCTGGCTGATCTAGATCTACATTTTGGCTGTATCAATTAAGTAACTGGTTAAATTATATTTGGGGTTGCTTTAGTCTTGTGTATATATGAACACAACTTATTCCAGACTTCCCGAAAGTTGCCAGACCGAAGGACCTGTCTGATAAAATTTCAGCCGGTCAGACATGTTTTCTAATGTTACCTGACCGAATGTCAGACAAACAAGAAGCTGTGTTCGGAAAACACATATGCCCCCGGTAGCGAAGTTTGTAACGATACAAATTTTAAACGATAGCTCAGTGTTAAAACTGCAACTAAAATCACAAGTTAGTTCTAAATAATGAAAATAACCATCTGGTGCCAGAACCTGTACATGAAAAGAATTTATCATAACAAGAGCCAGTCGGATACGACTGCACGCTCGACTATTCGAAGTCAGACATATTTAAGCACATTTAAAACTGGGCTTCATTTAAACTGGGGAGTGATTCAGGAGTTTATGACACCCAACACACACACACGAACAAAAGTTTCTTAATCCAAGTTAGGAAATCAATAAATTACAGTTACTTTATTATTGTAGTTTTTTTTTAGAGGGTTTACACAACCCAGTCCATACACCCCCGATCCCACAACCATCAACCCACTATTCCTGCCCACCTATAGTGCTGGTTGCTGTTGTTGGTGGTGTGGGTGTTGTTGTTGGTATTGTTGTTGGTGTTGGTAATGTTGGTGTTGTTGATGTTGTTGTTGGTGTAGTTGTTGGTGTTGCCAGTTGTTGATGTTGTTGTTGTTGGATGTTGGTGTTGTTGATGCTATTGTTGTTGTTGGTGGTGTTGTTGACGGTGTTGTTGGTGGTGTTGTTGACAAAGTTGTTGGTGGTGTTGTTGACGGTGTTGTTGGTGGTGTTGTTGAAGATGTTGTTGACAGTATTATTGTTGGTGGTGTGGTGGGGTGGTGTGGGGTGAGATGGGGTGGTGTGGTGGTGGGGGGTTGGTGGTGGTGGTGGTGTGGTGTGGTGGTGGTGTGGTGTGGTGTGGTGTGGCATGGCGTGGCGTGGCATGGCATGGCATGGCATAGCATAGCATAGCATAGTATAGTATAGTAGAGTAACCACTCAACACTTTCATCAAAGTATGTTAAGTAATCTGTTTTAAACCTTTTCTATAGCATTACCTTAGAAAAACACTAACATTGAAACTTTAACCATAATTTCTAAGTCTTAATTCTAATTTCTAAGCAAAAAAGGGCAAAAATCAAATAAAACAAGTTAACCGTTTATATCCAAGTATAAAATGGGGAGATAATCCCAGAAAAAAGGTAGCCAGACTTACGTAACTTGTAAGGGTCATCATCTGTGCACTGTTAAGTATGTGTGTAAACTTTAATGTCAGATCTCTTTGTGGATATTGCGAAAAGTACAAAAAGGGGAGATAACACCAAAAATAAGGTACACAGAGTTATGTAACTTGTCAGTGTCAAGACCTGTGAACTGTTAAGTAAGTGTGTAAACTTTCATGCCAATGCTCTTTGTAGAAATTCAGAAATATCCAACTTGCCGAAAAATGTTAACCATTTATCTCTAAGTACATATTGGGGAGAAAACCCCGAATTAAGATAGCCAGAGTTATGTAACTTGTTAAAAGTCATACCCTGTGCACTGTATATTAAGTTTGTAAACTTTCATGCTAATGATCTTTGTAGAAATGGAAACATATCCAACTTGCCGAAACAGGTTAACCATTTTTCTAAGTACAAAAAGGGGAGATAACACCAGAAATAAGGTACCCAGAGTGATGTAACTTGTCAGGGTCATGACCTGTGAACTGTTAAGTAAGTGTGTAAACTTTCATGCCAATGCTCTTTGTAGAAATTCAGAAATATCCAACTTGCCGAAAAATGTTAACTATTTATCTACAAGTACAAATAGGGGAGAAAACCAGGGTTGGCACCAATCGACCGCCCCTGGTTTAAACCAGCAGTTTTAACCGGTTAAAACCGTCCCGGTCAATACTCCCCAAGTGGTCAATACTGGTCAATTGAATTTTTTTCAAGATTTTTATAAAAGAAATGAAGAAAACAAACCATTAAACTCGTATTTAATTTCTACTTAAGTTACTTTAGAACTAACTTCACTTGAACATGCTCCTCAGTAAGGAGATCATAAAATCCCAAAACATGAGTTTTTTGGCGTAACTCTGGTAGGCTTTTAGACAAAATAAACATTCTTTTAATTTCAGTGTTTTATAAACAATCAACAGAGTATGATTAAGTAACTTGAAAAATCTTTATTTTAAGGTGATATCACTTGTCACAATATTCTGTTAAAGTGGGGGGGAGTGTGGTGACCTATTTTCATAAAATTCATGTTATTTAATAATTATAAATCTTCTTATTACTTCAGATATCAATTATAGGGCATATACATGTTACAGGTCAATCAGGAATTATAAAAAAAATTAGAAATATGAGACAATTTTTCTCACTGAGTGTAGCATTATTGCCGGGAGTCCAAACTTCCAAATTATCCACCATAGTATTAAACTACAGTCACAGGAAGGTTGTCTATATCAAGGTTAACAATGTCTTAGAATTTAGTTCAATAAACTTTACTAGAACAATAGTTATAAACAATGGAAACATGAATGTGACATGTCAAATTTTCCTTTTGTAGTCACTGGGAGTAACATGTTTTGCTATTGTTCTAGTACAGTTTATTGAACTAAACTCTAAGACATTGTTAACCTAAATATAGACAACCTTCCTGTGACTGTAGTTTAATATTTTTTCATTATATTTTGTTTTTTTCTCAAAATAAACAATTATCGTGTGAATTTTTCCCAATTTGAAAGGCCAGGGTCTTTTCCCAAATATCTGATGAAAAGCCCTGAAATAAGATATTGATACAAGTTTATTCTAACTTACATTTTTTTGAAAAGCTGATTCAGTAACGCTGAAAATCAACATTTATGAAGTATGCAATTGTAAGTTTTGAGTAGTGTATAGCAGATCATTTACTTACATTTATTACAAAGCTGTTCATAACTCTCTGCCAGGACTGCTTTTTTTCTACTTTTATCTACACTCCAGATCTTTAATGTCTTTAATCCACTGCTACCAGCCTGTGATTCCATGGCACTGAAATCAGAAATAATATATGTAGACATATATCAGACAACAATATTTACAATGGTTGGTCAAAGTTTTATTATTCACTTTTTATAAAACAAAGGGCAGATCAAGAGATTGTGCTGCAAGGGTACCACCTGAGACAAAAGGCTTTCGGTATTAAAGATTGTGATCATGAGATAGCAAGATAATGACATATCTCTATACAGTTAAACCCCTCTATAATGGACACCTAAGGGACTGAGGGAAATTGTCCTTAATACCGGGTTGTCCGTAATTGTGGTTTTAAATCAAGAAGAAGAGAACATTGCCCATAATACCAGGGTGCCTGTAATATCGAGTCCATAATGAGGCGTTTTACTATATATATATAGGTCTTTGGTCCAACTAACCTGAAAATCAATAGGGGTTATGAACAAATGATGATCAACCTCCCTTTTTCAGGTTTTTGTCAGCACTGTCTGTGCCTCCGGAAAACGGAGGTGTTCCCAAAGCAAACGGCCTCATTCCCAATCATATCCAGTTGTATTTTTTCCAATTGAAAATATATTTTATTTCCGAAATTTCAGCAAAAATCATGTAAAATTATATCAAATACACAGGTAATAGAAGAGTGACTTCATGCAAAGCGTTCAGTGATCCAGATGTCAGCATCGTATTTTCCAGACCTTCTTTAAATTTTATACTAGCCATTACTTCTATCAATAAATTTATAACTACAAATGTATTCTGCTAAGTGTTACCTAAAGTACCAGTATCGGCAGAAGATGCATTATAATATGACTAGTTAGACACTTAATTCTTTTTGTGATGTATATTTGCGACTATAATGGCTTTGCACAACAATAAGTACTACAATAAAAACTTTTATCTGGTCTATTTAGTTAATACTCTAAATTAACCATTAAATTTATATAGTTTATTTAGTTTATAAAGAATTTCAGTTTTGAAACTTCCCAAAATTAGCATTTTGTCGAAAAAAAAAATCCTAAAATGTCCAGACTCCTTTTCCCAAAATAGGCAGTAAAACCCCTGCTTTTAAATGCGAGGACTTCGATGAAATTGTTTTCAAGTTATTTGGTTATATATGGTTTTTGTGTGGAAGGTCAGTGACCTCAAAGACCTACTGACCTCTAACAAAATAGCCAAGGTGTTATCTATGTATGATGAAAAACTTTTCAGGCTTTGCAAAAGTTGCCAGACAGTCAGACATGTCCGGAAAATCAGACTGGTCCTATAATTTTTTTAGTTCCAGACCTTATGTCCTGCACAGTTCGTCATTTATTTACTGATAACCACTGTGTAAGAGTCTATCTGTCTGGCTTGAATAATGGAATTTATCAAGTCTGATCAAGACTGAGTTTTCTCCCTTGAATAAAACAAGAGACCGTAGAAGATGGGTGATGATCCCCGAACGGGTACTTTGTATCAAAAACAGTTGTATAACAATTGAGGTCAATTTTGAAAATAGTGTAGTGATATAAAATCAGATAATTTTAAAATCCAACTATAAATAACAAGGCATGTATCAGACTGTGACCTCCCAGTAAACATCTGACGTCAAAACGACGTTGGATATGGGTTGGATTTTGGTCGCGACGTCGGTGACCTAAATCCAACGTTAATCCGATGTAGAAATGCGACGTCATTAGACGTCGGAAAATGACGTCAGATTTTGGTCAGATATATTTGACTTCTTAACCAACTAGGAATAATTATTTTCGAATAACTTTTTTCCCCAAATTTTCTACACATATACATAAATTTTAATTAAAAAAGATATGAAAAAAAATTCTTAATTTGAATGGTTTGCTGTTCAGTGGAAGGGATATTATTGAAACCTGTGCATTAGAATCTAAATGTTAACAATGTGCGCCATTTTAAACAAAGAAACAAAGAACAAAGTCGCCAAACAAACACAGGAGGGGAAAACTATATTTTATATTTGCCAGAGAAGAAGACTTAAGCAAGTAAGTTTTTTCATATTCGTAGTTTGTTGTTTCTTGAAAATTCTAGTTTCGCTTAAATCTTGTTGAAATGCATGCCCACTACATGTATAAGAGACGTGGAGTTGTTTTCATGAAATATGTTTCATCCCAAAAAAGTCTTGTTATAATACGGAGCTAATAAAATACATTACGTTAACAAGAGAGGTTTAGTGAAGAATTAAAATAAAACACATTGATGGTATTTTTTCAAATAGTGTTATTACACTGATAGTAATAAAAGGAAAAGGGAAGAGGTTCGATTTTGGTCGGATATCGGTCGGATTTTGTTCGGGATGTTGTTGGATTTTGGTTGGAACCCGGCGTCAATCCAACATCGGGAAATGACGTCTAAAAACTTTCATTTCCAACCAAAATCCAACGTTGATCCGACTTCCAGGTCCGACGTCTATCCAACGTCAAATGTTTCCTGGGCTTGACTTTCAAGGAAGCAACCCAAATGTTGTGTGACATGGTGATCATTTCTGTGAAATAATCTTAAATCCAACTGTAAATAACAGAGTTATAGACAGGACACAAATTTGCTTAAAGGTCATGCTGTGCCCTTGACCTTCAAGGAAGCAACTAAAATGTTGCACAACACGTCCTCTCATTGTGGTGATCATTTTTGTGAAATAATAATTATAAAATCCGATTTCAAATAACAAAGTTATGAGCCGGACACAATGTTGCTTCAAGGTCATTTTTAACCTTGACCTTCAAGGTAGCAGCCAAAATTGTGTGCCCAACATGTTGTCTCATTATGGTGATCATTTCTTTGAAATAATTTTCAAATCTGACTCAAAATAAAGAGTTATGGGCATTTTGGTGCAAGAACAAGGTAGCAACCCAAATGTTGTGCTTGGTATGTCGTCTCATTGTGTTAATAATTTCTGTTTAATAATTTTAAAGTCTAATTTGAAATGAAAAAGTTATGGGCTGGACACAATTTTGCTGCAAGGTCATGCTATGACCTTAACCTTCAAGGTAGCAACCCAAATGTTGCGTGAAACACATTGTCTCATTTTCCAGGGATCAGCAGTCAAAGCAAGTTATACTTTATAAATTGAATGAAGCGTAATAACCTAGGGCAATACTTAACCTCAACCAAAATCCAGTTAATAATTCTTTATAAAAAAATCTTAATGAACTTTAGTTTTAAACAAGAGCCAGTTGGAAATGACTGCATGCTGGACTATGCTATTAGTTGGACCTAAAGCCAATTCAAATTTGGCTTCATTTAAACCTGGGAGTGAGTCAGGAGTTTATTACCCCCCACCCCAAAAACACACATGAACCAAAAAGTTTCAAGATCCAAGTTAAAAAATCAATAAATTACAATTAATTTATTGTTTAATGTTTTTTGGAGGGTTTAAACAACCCAGCCCATACAACCTTGATTCCACACCCATTTTATCACTATCCCTACCCACCACAAATGCCTTACACCAACTCAACACCAAATTATTTAATTTTTTGTCACTTGTTTATACCTCTTGCTATGGCTGTATTATAAATGATTAAAACAAAAACTAAAACAAGAGGGCCAAAAGGCCATAACTCATTCACCTGATCCTTGTAATTTACTCATAATTTTGGCCACATCAAATTTAATTCAAGCCTCTTTGACCAATTCTTAATGACAAACCTATATGTTTATTGCACGCATTCCCTGGCCTTGTTTTCTATGTAATACACCCATTAGGAATATTTTTAATCTTGCACATTATACTACAAGATCAACTTGGTGAGCAATTATACAAATGTACAGGTATGAACTGCCAATAAAATTATATGGGCAAATTTTTATTATTTTGCATAATCATTGCTTAGATGATGCAAGCTTTTTCCCAGTGTAGATTTCTTTGATCCATCTCTGTTTTAACTCCTAATTGTTATACATTGATAAGCATCTGATAAACAGAATCTGACACTGTTTTACATGCAATACAAAAATATTAACTCATCCAGTAAATTGATTAATTTGTTTTCTTAGTTGAGATAATTATATATAACAGATACAGATAGTATACATATAAATAACTAATTTCCTTGAGTAGTTACCTTTTGTATTACCAGACAGCTTAATCAGTATTTCCATGAATGTTGCAGAGTTTTTGTGAGCTGTATCATATTTTTTTAAGGTATTGACCATTTCAAATACTATCTAAACAACGGAAGTAGGTATTTCCGTACAAGCGGTCAAGGGGTACTCGTATGTATGACGATATTGCAGCATGATTAATCATATTTTAAAGTTTATTGAAATCAACAAACTTTTCAGTATTATTACTGCATACGTTAAAATATCCTAAGTGACACGAACAATAATTTTGTTTTCAGCTACTTATTCTTAGATCCAGAGACTGCGGGTTCGAATCTCGCCAGGGATTTTTCCAATCCACATTTGGCATGAGCGCTGGTTGGTAACCCAGGAAGCAGTCAAGGAGCGTGATAAAAATAAGTTGGAATAACTTTTTTTCACAATCGTTGCAAAATAAATAAATTTAAACTAAATAGGCCACAAGTCAAATGGGCCTCAGAAAAATGTCAAATAGGCCAAACATTTTATTTTCCAAGTCAAATTGATGACAACAATTTAATCAGAATCAATATTTTCGGGTCTATTAATACTGATTATAAAGCGGTCAACACCAAAAAGTTGAGATAAAAGGGTGTTCAAAGAACCTGCGAGGACGATAATTAATGACGTCACAGCAGATACAGGTCTGTAACGCGCTTGTTTCCGCTTATGAATATTATTGACAAATGTAGGCCACAATTCGAAAACAATGGGCCAGGAGGAAAGAAACTTACCACGTCTTATAAAACGTGCACTTTGAGTGGTTTTCCTTGCACTAACTTGTTAAATTCTTTTGGTTTAGTCTTAGCGCTCTTGCCAACCGCGTGCTCGCCAGTATATTACAAAGGGCAATAACCTTTTCAAAATTTTCCTTCTTATTAAAAAGCCTTGTATCCGGTATCAATCGGGATCATGAGTGGTTTGTCAACATGGTCTTTTAATTAAGTACAATCAATAGACCCTGTTTTCATATTCATTAATGATCAGTCTTCATTTATCTTTAAAGAAAAATCAGCAGTGTCTATGCTTCTTATCAAATGGTTCTTGGAAATCTTCAGAAGGTAATATTACTGTAATGTGAATTTGCCAAACTCTGTGGATCATTTCATTGTGAAGAGCGTGAGAAAATAAAAATCGTCCTATCGCAAGTTTAAATATTGACTTCAGATTTCGAAGAATTGATTAATCAAAGATCAAATCCTTGATAAACCAGCCATCATCAGCACCTACATAATAATTATCATCATCACTATCACCATCATGATAGACTGACTGTCAGCCACCAGGGTCTCTATAATTTACGACCCTGCAGCCACCTACAGGAAATGACTTTCTAAATCCGGGCCTACCCTGGGTGTGCAATTTCAGCCTATTTCCTGACCTGGGTGGAATGACCCTTAGGGCATTGTTTCATGCAGGTATAAAACATATCGAAAGGCAAAAAAAGGAATTCAGAACTGAAAACTATCTTTTGTGTTTGTTTTTACATTTCACTTTTTTCCGTTTTTTCTCCTGTTTTTTCCTGATATAACAAACGGAGAAAAAGACACCAGTCTTAGGTAAGTGAGATATACTGGAAGGATCTTCTGTAAATCTTATCAAATAAAACGAGTAAACGATGTAAAATTTCAACTACAGATGTCCACTAATATACTAGCCCAAATTTCTAAACCGCCACCTAATATAAGTGGAATTTTCTAAGTCGTCTTGTAAGCTATTCTAAAGAAAATTGGGATGAAGAATAATGAATATAAGACACATACACATTAGTTAAATTATTTTATTAAAACATAATGATGCGTGCGTGTCTTATATTCATTATTCTGTTTCTGTTTTGGCATTATCAACGTGCATCGGTCTCCCATGTGATTTCTTTTGTGATTTAAATAACAATGAACGTTATTTAACTAAGAATTGATTACGTGCCATAATCCTAATGCCATTATTCCCCTAATATTTGCGTTAATACCAATTTTGATAAAAAATTTGTTACCTGGAGTCCATTTCTCAGCCAAATCATCGGAGACTGTACGTTGCACACACGACCATGATTTACAAGGATCATGATGCTGCAATTAAAAAATTGTTTGTTGCCTTCAGTCGTACTAAATTGTACGATTTCAAGAAAGTTTAAACACGAAGTTAATATATTTATTATGATTTAAATTGAATTTAAATTTTATCGAGTTAGAGAAATGCACCAAGTCGCTCAAAACATGCTGACTTTTGCGTTTAAGAAATCAGTTTCGTCATCAGTGATAAATGGAAAGTCGCCTTATTTTCAGCGTTTTCGGACACAACGGCGACATATTTTGTATGTTTTTTAGTAAAAGAAAAACAATAAGATGAGGCCAATAAACGCTTCCGTAGTTCCCTGATGAAAGATGCCTATCAACTGGAAACGGATGGACTCTTTTCACAACTTTTACGCGTATCGTTCATTGAAAAGTAAATAATGTATTGAACTTTTTTCAAAGGAATTAACTTCATTGACACAGATTAACTACCAGAGAATTAATTTTAAATAAACCACATTGTCAACGCATGGATAGATGTTGTAATTTAAACTTTTTGACACTTTATGCTTTGTAATGATTGTTTGATAACTCTTAGTGTTTACTGAAGTTTCATTGTAAATACAATCGATCATAAATTCTAAAACAAACAAACATTTATTTATCAAACGCATACCTTATGTCCCAAAATTCAGGGACGCGAAATACTATTTCTGAAAGTGTCCAAAACATAGGGACAACAAAAATAAGCGATCCTTAAAGTGTACCAAAATATAGGAGCACACAAATATTAAGTAGTTTTGTGAAAACTGATAGTGTCCCAATATTTAGGGTGTTCCAATACTAACGTAATTACGGTCTACAGATCATTATCATGGGAAATAAGTTATAATGGATTAAATTACAATATAACACTATTTCAAGTTTGACCAAGTAAAATCACTCTGACGACCTACGATAAAATCACATCGTACTGTTTACTTGTGTAAATATTGAGTTTTGCTCAACCCGGGGCTAGGCGTCTAGTGATATGCAGTTACATTATTGTCTATGAACAGGTCCAATCAAACCGAGCATGCAGCTTCTTCGGCGTTTGAGTCATAAGAGCCGTTCATAAGAGGGTGAAAATATACTTGTTTACTCACAGCATAGAATTGTCAAGGCATTGCAAATTCACAAAACATAGAGATAGTTTTCATTATCGGACAGAAAAATATGACACCATTTGTTTTATTGCGACAGAAAAACTATGATACTATTTGTTTACAAGATACATAAAACTCCAAAAATATGTTCCTCTGTTAAAGCAGAATGGGGAAATGAAATATATATTTGCTTTTTCTTAAGCAACAGTTGTGGCGTTTAAGTTTGTTACGTGAAAGTTTTGAATATCAACTCGAAAAAATATATACAGCCAACAAAAATGGAAACTATGATTTTCAGAAATGTTGATATTGAAATTAAAAAGTGATTATTGTGTTACAGGATTGATTAATTATAATTTAACTCCAATAAAATTTAATTCTTAAATCTGTCTGCAACAGCCACAACTGTGGTTGCATCTAAACAGGTCTTTAACATCGCGCCGAAAATTTTTTCCAGAAAAACAGTATACTGCACAATTAAATCCACTGTTTAAGCGAACACAAAACACCATCGTCGGCCCCATATCCAATGCACGGTCAGGCCATAAATTTAACCGAAGATTAACCATAAACAAGGAGTATGGCAGTGTCGAAATACAATGTAACATTCCAATTGCAATTACACGCTTTGTTATATCTGTGATATTTTGTTGTCGAGAAATTCTTCCGGTATTTACTGTTTCTGACTAAATTTACAATCATCACAACATTACACGATATTAAAGTAAGAAAGGGGATAAACCATGTTACGATTGTAAAAAACTTGCACTTAGCACCCAATACAATATGTCGTCTTTTAAAATTAAGCATATATTATACACAATTGTCACATTGTCCTTTAAGACATTGTATTCCTTCTTATCAACTGTTGCAAAGGCAATAGTGACGTTCCTTTCGGATACATTCGGCATGCTAAGTTCGTAAGAATTCAGCGTCAAACATGTTATCACTATACTAGCAAGGATTATAAATGCTGATTTTTGCTGATGAATAAGGCGGAACCTCAGCGGAAATTTAACACACAGAAGTCTTTTGACTGTTAGTACTACCGTAATCCACGCAGAAAGTGGAGGGCATGCTGCTCCAAAGTACATTATTAACTGGCAAAGTCCCTGAGTACTCCGAATAAATGTAAAACCATTCGTTGCAAGTACCCACTCTGGTACTACAAATAATAGAAAAAAGGTATCCACAACAGCCAAGGACATGAGATCGATAGCACATGGTGCATCGGAGCATCGCTTTCCCTTCCACCATACAATCAATGACGTCACGTTCCCGAAAGTTCCAAAAGTAACAAACACACATGTCAAAACTGTTATTACATATAAGTATCATTCACGTGTGTTGGGTAAAGATCGCGTGATCAAGCCCGAGTGAAATATGCACAAGGGTGGTAACGAGGCTCTACCGAGTTACCGCCTAAGTGCATATTTCACTCGGGCTGGATCACGAGATCTTAACCCAACATAAGTGAATGATACTTTTTCTTGCATACCTTATTTATTTTGCGCAATTTGGGGTATTTTCCTGTAAATTTTTCTTTGCACTACTTTTTTATAGTACATGTAGCTGAGTGATATACGAGACATTCCATCGTTCATTCATAAATGCGTCAGACGTCGTGACGTCATATAAGGCGCGTGACTCTACATGGGGGGTGTAGAATCAAAATTTCCTACACGGGTGAAAACACCGGATGACCTGATCTGGTATGCAAGAATATATGATCATGGTCTATTCAGAGGTAAAGTTCACCGTGTCTTCTGCTTTCGAAGCTTCAAAGTAGAATGCGTGATGAAAATTACTTGATGCCCACAAACAATGTCTTCGTGAATGAGAATTTGTATCAAAACGAGATTAAAGTTTGCTAACACTGCCTAATCATTTAATTTTTCATTGACAAAGTTACGTCACAAATAGGAGAGGACATTTTCGCGCCAATATATATTCGCACATAATAATCTCAAACAGCAATAGCCCATTATATTTATATTTCGCACTTGTTTTGAAATACACGCAATTAAATCCAGCGAGGAATATAATGATACTATAAAAGATCGTCATTTATATACTCCAATGTTTAATGACTGGCTAAATTATACAGACAGTGATGCAAGTTTCTTTTGAAGCTAAACCAACAATATGCGAGATGTCTGTATGAGCTGTGCTTGTAGGCTAACACAAAACTTTTGAGAAAGTAGCAGAAAGTTCTTATCCAATCGAATTTGAGAAATCGAAATTTGATCGGACTGCAGACCTGCATGTGTGCATAGGAATTTGATTTGTATAGATATCAGCAGCAAAGTGTTTTGATTAAATCAAATAATTTGCAGGTGTTCTGTTTATCTACATATGATTGTTCCACTCTGTACACTTTAGTGGTAAAATAGGACAACCATTTATTTTCTCAACTAAACGATTAAGAATCTGAAATAATTCAATATTTAAATTGCAAGTGGTGATGTCACGAGAGAACAGAACCTATCAATTAATAAGCCTGCTAGATATAAATTACATGAATCTGTCACAAAATTTGCAGGCAGGGTGAGGCCGGGGTACAGAGCTCGTTAGTCTTACGCTTATAACATGATAAGTTTCAACTTTTGTGACCAAAATCTCCATCGAAATTCCAAATATCTGACCAAAATCCCAAACGAAAATAAATATTGCTGCTCATAAAGGAGGTTCGAGCAGCCCTACTGAACACCATCGGGATTCGCCCCTGGGCTATACGATACAACAAATATCAACATGCATTACTTAAATTTACGTTAATATATATTTGATTTAAAAAAGTTTGATCGCGTGGTATCCCAATGATGTTGTGTATGACAACATATTTCATTCTTGTTTTGATATTAATTCGTTGTTTGTTATAAAACAAATTTTGAAACAATTGTCTTGTCAGCCAAAAAACGTTTGGCAGTTTTTTTATTGATTTTTGCATTACAACTCCTTTAAATTTTATCAATTTAAGTTTGAATGCAATGTGCTTTATAATATTAAACTAAATCTAAACAACAATGATCTTGCCTTTCATGTTTCAAAATAAAAAAATTAATACAGTCTTAAAATGTGTATTCAAAACCGAATACATTGACAGCCCATCCGCACACACTGTTATAAATCTCGTCTGTAATGCACATCCGGTCGTATGGATTGATGAATTTGTCGAATGTTTTTCTGTCTGTCTGCCTGCCTGCCTGCTTGTCTGCCTGCCTGCCTGCCTGTCTGTCTGTCTGTCTGTCTGTCTGTCTGTCTGTCTGTCTGTCTGTCTGTCTGTCCGTCCGTCCGTCCGTCCGTCCGTCTACTGCTCAGATTAGGCCAAAATCTTCAGTATTTAACACCATAACACATACATGATCCATAACCGTTTTGATATGTGTTTCCTAGATTTACACTCTTATGCACTTTCTATTTTACAATAATCCTTAACCATTATTAAAGTTTTAAATATCTTATTATAACTTCACTATAACTGCATAATTATAATGTTTTCGTAAATTGAATACATATTACTGTCTTGACCTTTCAAAACATATACTATGTGTCATGGGTAATTAAGCAATTTCGCAATTATATTTTTTAAAATTGAACAAAAAACATATAAGAACCATGTAATGAGATAAAGTGGGGAGGGGTCCTTACCCTTTCATCCTCATTAATTTAATTAAGTAATTAATAAGCTGATATCCTATCAATAGCTGTGATACAAGATAGCATTTGCTTATTTAAAAAATTAAATATGTTGTTTTTCGCAATGTCCACACCATATCTAATTTAGCGAAATATGTCTATAATTGCGTTAAATCACCATTAACTTCATTGCCAATGTTCGCCTTAACATTTATTGCGATTTCTCGCCATTACTTCTATGGGAATTTTTCACAATCTTTAAGGCGAATTTCGCCATATTAAATATGGCAAAACAATTATTTACAGAGGTGAGTGTACGGCACTGTTATAAACATATATAACCCAACCACGCTCAAAATGGTCGAATTATTAATATGTATTTTTTACGAATGACAATTTTATGGCGATGAAATATCGCAGAGGCTTTATCAAAATCGTCTTGGCGATTTTGGTGTTTGAGAACCCATAGAAATGTCATTTTTAAATATATTAGGTAAAGACCTATCAATTATTATTACGATAAACAGAGCAATATTTTTATTATAAAATTAGTGTAAGGCCTTAGAAAGGGTAGCTGAGTATGGAAGTCACCGGATCGCAAACATTCACCGGACTCGGTTATTGTTAGTTGTTATATTATTAAACGAATAATTTCTGAAATCACGGCATATTTTTTCTGATTTTCTTTTGTAATGTCAACCGTATACTGATATGGACATTATTACAGAATAAATTCATTGATAGGAGAGCAGCTATGTGTAACATGTATCAGGATGTCCATTTGCTGGTATCCAAAACTCGAAAATTTTCATCAGATATAAAGTATTGTTTAACAAGACATAGAATGACACCAGCTAGCTAGTTCATTAAAAACTCTGAAATACTTATTATCTCTTTTTTATTTCATTTCATTTTCTTTTTTTCTGATATGTTGAAGTCCTATGTTCCGGGAGATAAAGGAAATAAAATGCATATCAGTAAGGTACCTGCAGGAGTTGCTTTTCTTGGAGGTATTGGCGATTATTTTAGTGCTGATAATAGAGTATATAAAAACATAGGAACGCGAGCCAATCTAAACAAAAAAAGTTAAGATACATTTTGAAAGTTTGAGTTTTCATATGCATGTCATTAATAAAGTTAACACCACCCTTATAATAAACTATCATTTCCTCCATTGCCCTTTTATAGTTGTTTTACCTTTTTAACCTTAAACATAGAGAGTTTGATTTTTACTATGTATGAAAATTTGACTTAATACTGAAAGACATAAAAAAAACAAATTTAACCGAGTTGCCATACCGGAGCAGAAATGATCAGAACATAAATTTATCACATCTCGGCATATGAACATACAATGCTGATTATCTTTATATATATTTACACGTGGCATTTGTAATTTAGACTAAAAGTGTTAACAGAGAAAATATAACATGTATCAACATGTATCAACAAGATATACCAAGTTGTCATAAAGCTGAATTTAATTTGTTTCAAAATTAAAATGATATAAATATAAATTTACGTATTTAAAGGACATTGAAAGAAGTAAAACATTGAACATTCTCATGATGGGCAGTATATTTAATGATGTATGATAAACACACTCACGTAACTCTGTCAAAAGCTAAGTGAAGATAAGGTTTAAGTTAGTACGTGTAGTAGTACATTGTGTACTACAGTACAGTGTCAAGATAACAAGAACACTTGTAATAAGTCAAGGAATTATGGAGAAAATAATAAACAGTAGGTTCATAAACAGTAATTTATTAAACCTTAAAGACTTATATAATTTATTGAATTAACTGTGTGCAAATGGTGTACAACTCGGTGTTGGCCTAAGTACTCCTTTGTTTTAAACGTTTTATATAAGCATCTGTAAATCAAACATTGTTCCAAATAAAATAAAAATCATATCAGAACTTTTTTCAATAATATCTAGTGGGTCAGAGGGTACCTTACCCAGCTAATCATATGACTAAACGTGCACTCGGCAGTAAATAAACGTAAAACATTGATAATCATTATTATATCTTGTCATCAAAATAGATGTTCACTTACTACCTACTGAGTACTTCAAAACGCTTTTTTATCAGTCTTCTGCATTGATCGTTGAATCAGCATAGATGTCAATGTGGTTGGAACACAGCTAGTTTAGAGGACCGTAACAGTTAAGAGCCTTGCTTGAAAGGGAATTCAAGTATCCTTGTCATTTGTCAAAAAAATCAATAATAGTGAGTTTAAACGGGGGTTACCGCTCCACGGCCCCGCTTCTCTCTCTCGCTCAAACGCCGCCTAGATTTAGTGTTTTGAACATTCGGGGTCCGCTTAACTATATTTAACCCGCTATATACCGGTGCTGTGTTTTGATGCTTGATTGTCCTTCATAAAACCGTGTTGTTATAAGTTGTATATCGCTTCATGAGACTGTCCTTCCCACTAGCTAAACGGTTTTGATTGTTTACTGCTATCTAAACGCCATCATTAGCTGGTCGACAGCCAATTGAACACATTCCTCACAGTTTAGAATTATTTTAATTAATGAGCAAACTTAGAACCTCAGTAGTTATACCATGTATTTTTAATGTCCCCATCAAGACGTTCCCGGCTGGTAAACGTTTCAGTGTCGGCGACCTTAGCTGTTGGTGCAAAAAACAAAATGCCAAAAGTAACGGTAAAACTGTGTCTTCGAAAAACTAACGTCGATCCTTGAAATGGCGTCAGCAAGTTTTGCACATCGCAGTCTAAATATTATGCAATTACAGTAGCGAAAAATAACATTATCTACTCATAAATATGTAACAAAAGACTGAAATATTAATGATTAAATGAATTTATATTCAAAATAAGTTCTTTCCAACGTCGAAAGATATATTCCCATAAATGATTTAATTGCATAATGTTTAAATTAAAACCGTATTATTAAAGTAACCTTTGGCACTTGCTTTTCAAGCTGTAACTCTCGGTTTGATATGGTACGCGGTTGGAATGAGTGAAGCAGATAAATTGAAGGACATTCCGAATGAACAAAATAATGGTAGGTAACAGTTCACATACAATGTATTATCAACAAAGTTCGCTTGCCTGTGTGCCGCTTTATACGAAATAGTGTATTCGGGATACATTTGACATTTCCAGTTTTTACTATTATTAGATAAAACACAAATAAAGAGTTCAATTTCTGCTGCAATTTCATATTGTTACAAATATTAACGGAATTATGCAATTATTCTCGCCTAATGTCGTTATCTTACATGTAACATCATGTAGACGGAACAGCTTATTGTTATACAACTCAATATTTGCCAATGCCAGGTAACAAACATACAATGCCGAAAACGCTCAAAAGATTCTGAATATATATACACACTTTTATATACATGTATGCATCACAAATTTACGGGTGCATCTATTTTATACAAACATCGAAAATGTTTTGTAAAGAATCGATAATTTTTTAAACAGTCGAATTTTCTTGTTGCCTTTCGATTTTCTCGTAGTAGAGGATATTCAATGAAATTGATGGGAAGGCTACGTCGAAAGCCACCGAAGACGACAAATATATATTACACATTTCAGACTAGATCTGATTAAGCATGTTCAAGAGCAATCAGTGAAGTACATGTTACTGTCCACGCCGCCATCCCAAATCGAAGTGAATCGCTATTGGAATTTCTCTTTATAACTGATGCTTGAAAATTTCATTATTTTTTTAGACGAGACAATCAATCGAGCACTGTATGATCGTTTCATCCTTGACCAGCAAGTTCGTAAGTACCTAACTTGATTTTCCTACTTTTGACAATATGGAACAATAATGCATTTGAGCACATTTAACCCATTAATATCCGCATTGTTTTTTCTTCAATTTTACAAAAAAAGGATACCATAAAATTATGGTGGAAAAAACTTTAACCATCAATAATCCTGAAATCACCCTGATTTACGCAAAATTAGTCGTGTTCCATTTTTGGTACGCCAGACACTTGAGTTATCAAAATTCTAAAAAAATCCAATTGTGTCATGACACAGACATAAGTTAAAAAGAATGAAAAGAGTATACATTTTGTGCATGTTTATAAGCAGTTTATAAACTTCTGCAGTATTTTTACGGTATTATAATACTGTAAAGCGTTAATTTTTAAAGAAATGCATGCATAATTATACAGTTTTATATATCAGAAACAACGTCAACTTTGCCGACCTCAGTCATGCTGACATCATCTATTGCAACATCTCTGACAGATACGTCAACTTCAGCATCAACTTCGGTTTTCATGTCAACACCAACGACTTTACCATCTGCAACGAGTACAATGTCCTCAACAGTAACAAGTGGACAGACGGTATATAATGGTCCAAACTCTACACCACCTCCTCCAAAGACTTTACCACCTACTGTTACAAGTATGTCGTAATTTCTAATGTATATTCTAACACACGGATTTAACGTTCAAAATTAGATTTAGTTAGAGATACGAGTGCAGTCCCCCTACAGAGCGTACTAGGTAGCTTAAATAATAAAGTCAAAACAACATTTTTTATTTCAAATAATTATATGTTTTACAGAATACATTGTTTCTACATTATTACCAAATATATTAAATGAATATCGCAATGAATAGAGTAAGTTAAAATTAGGAAAAATAAACAACAAAACAGCAATAAGACTCAGAATATAAAGTTTACAACCCGTCTGTCAAATATCGCATCGAAATAAATTTCAGAAACACATTACATTACACGAATTACAAATTACTATTATTTGTCAGAATAATAAATTCTGGAAAGAGATTTTTACTATTAAAAAAACTGCAAATCCTGTGGTGTAAGGTTATATCTTTATGGCGAAGGTTCATGTGTTGAATCCGGTGACAACAAGCAATAATTTTGTACGTTCTGAAATATTGCTCGGCGCATTACCCCCATACAAAATTGCATCAGCCAAGTTCACGTAATGCCATATTTTTGTTTCTAAATTTGAGCATGAAAGAAGTCGCAGCTTATAGCGTAAAATGGAAATAAACTAGTTTGTTTTCTTCCACAATAAGTAAATGTTTTTCCGGTACAATACATGTACCACATATTCTCGCATTCAGAGACGTTCTATACTGTTTGTCATCCGCTTTGTTAGAGAAGGCTTCGTTGTCTTATTGACTGTTCCCTTGTCTTACCTCTTTAACAGCTTGTAATAGTCATAATAGACATTTCGGAAAAACATTTTGGCTTTGTGTCATATCTAACAGTTGAATAATATACTTTAATCTGACAGCATCTTGTGCAGCGTGTGACCAGCATCCCTGTATGAAATTTGTTTGCCCATATTGCTCGTACAATATATCAGTTTCTTCGTTCATTTTACTCTTTCAGCATCGTGTGCTGTTTGTGCTGGACCAGCATTCCTCTGTGAAAAGCTGTTTGCTCCTACTCCTTGCCCAGCACCAGAAAACTACTGCATCAACTCAGTTATAAATCACAAAGATGGAACAAGAACAGTCGACAGAAAGTAAGTAAATGTAGTAACTGTCTGTAACTTGGACCGACTAGCATTTATAAAATGTAAGATTCCATTTATCATGAGTAAGGTTAAGACGGAAAACCCAAAAGTTTGTAGTAACCTTATTAAATTACTATATACCATGTGCATGTGTATCGAACAGGTACGGGAACGTAACATGCGCTTTATTGTTATTCAATGTTATAAAGTTTAATAAAGTGAAAAGTGCATTAGCATACATGTATTAGGAATTTCCACAACCAGAACACATAGTCTCGCCACGCGGCCAAAAAGTAGAGGACAAGAGAGTATGGCTTTATCAAATGATCAGCTAAATTTGTTACCCACACAGTTTCAAATGTGACACCATAAACAGTTATGAAAACAGGAAAACCTGGAATTTTACCGCCTTGGAGTTATCAGAGCCACTTGCATTTAAAAAAAAAACTAGTGTGTACTTACCTCACACTTTGTAATTTATTGCAACACACACCCATCAACATTAATTTTAGAGGTGTGATTTAAATCTGATTCTGTAATTCGAAGCTCTTACAGCTGTAAATATATATAATCATGTGACGAGTTTTAAGTTAATACCAACCAGCGATTACCCTTTTTACATACAAATATTTAACATCATTTTGCAGAACAGATTAATCTTAAAATGTTGAAAAGTACTCAACAACTCTTACAGTTCATGTCGATTTGATCAATTGATTATCAAAGCGGATAAAAAATATAAAATACTAAAATAATTAAACGAATTAACGACAGTATATGTATCATAAAACTTCAGATGTGGGGATTTTGACACATGTTATCGAGAGTGGTTCCAGGGGTCATCAGACGATGATAAATGCCGAATCTTTGATGAGAATGTTGAGCAGAGGCTAGACTTCCAGTGTATCTATTGTTGTGTTACTGACGATTGTAATATTCCGCTTCGTCCTGATGATGCTTCTCTGTACAAACCGGTATAAGCACATGGGTCATTGAGATCTGATTATTTTGTTCTACATTTTCGCCGCGGAACTTAAGAGTTTACAATGAAAAGCCACTTTTTGTTTGTCAATTATCTTGGCTATATTTGTTTCATACCTTTTTGATTGACATTCTTGATATCGATAATTAACTTTAAAAAATGAAACGAGAAATTTCGAAAGGCATTCGAATGTTCATAATCTTATCCGAACGTTCGAATGTTTGAACGTTCGTTTACATCCCTACTTTAAATATAGGTTATACAACGAGTGCAGTGGTATAGGGGAAATATACCCGAGCATAACGAGGGTATATATCCCGTATACCTTGGCGTTCGAGTATATTTCCCATATACCACTACTAGTAACACTCGTTGTATAACAGACTTAGACCTTGGTTCCATGCCTCGTCCAATCAAATTCCAAGATTTCGCGATGTTTTTATCGGCAAGTGTTGCACGTGGAAGGTATGTTTGAAACACCACGAACATGTCTG
Source organism: Corbicula japonica (assembly GCA_038501625.1). NCBI lineage: Eukaryota > Metazoa > Mollusca > Bivalvia > Venerida > Cyrenidae > Corbicula > Corbicula japonica. The sequence continues at coordinate 605,780 of JAZAYU010000295.1, forward strand.
AGTATTGCATTCACTCATAATCAGTCGTAGCGAGCTTAACATTAGCTCAGTGGTTAGCGCGTCTGCCTTTGAGTCCAGGGATGGCTTGTTAGACCCCACGGAACTCCAACTAAATTTACTAACAGTCTTTCGGATGAGACTTTAAACCATGATCCAGTGTCGTGGTGCTATAAACTAGGAATTTAAAAAAGAACAGGAACGAGTATGTGCATTGCATGTATTTGTGGAATTGTAACAGTTTTTGTTATATGCATACATATTTCACAAAATTAAATTAAATTTAATAATTCCATATCTGTGCAGTTTTAACAAATGTGAATTTTGTTGATATGAGTTAGCTATTGTGAAAGGGATCTTTTGTGGCCCCTATCCTGTTTACGCCTTTTATTTCGAAATATGCGTTGCAACACGAAAAATATAGATGCGAAATCGAGCAGTTTGATTGGACGAGGGATGGAAAGTGTGGTCTAAGATTTTTATGTTTAATTTGAAGGTTTTAGGGGAATTTTGTAAAAACGTATATGCTCGATCTGTTTCTTTTATCCCTGTCACCGTGTTCTTGCTGATTTGAATCCATGGACTCTGGTCTCGGTAAGGTAATTAAGTAATCGCCCTTTTGCTTGACAATGCAAATATTTGTTATTGCTTCAACAAACATGCTTAGTGTTACTACTGCTGTTACCTCGATCAGCATATTTACTGCTCTATTTTTACTGTTGCTACTACCAGCAGTTGCTTGGAAACCACATTTATTGCATCCAAATTTACACCATTACAAGTTTAAGCTTTCCAAAAAGCTAGTCGGTCATTAACAAAAGACGGCTCTGAAGTGAAAACTTCTCTTACTAGAAAAAATTCGTTAGAATGTTGGTATCTGTTTAGAATTTCCGCCCTGTAATAAATATGCTCGCTTGCTTTCGTCAAACGTTTTTGTTTCGATTTTAAATGATGTTATCCATAAAATCCATTGTATGACAGTGCTTATCATTGTGTCACCTGCAATAGCAGGTAGACACGTATGGATCCCATTGTCCGGCGGCGGCGGCGGCGTCATCGTTGGCGGCTGCGTTATCCTGTAGCCCATAAACTGAATTCTGAAACTTAATGTTGCCTATAATTTCGTAAGTATTTGACATATTAACTTAATAATTAAAATATATCTTCTGCATGAATAAAGCCATATCCGACAGCAAAAATGATCACTCTTGTTATATTATATTTTGTTATGTCCCTTTCAAATTACTTAAATATCGAATTTAATGTTGCCCATAACACTGAAAGTCCTTGTCCTTTTAACACAATACTTGAAATTTAACCTCATTTGCATAAACAAAGCCATCTCTGACAACAAGATCGATTACCCCTGTTTCAATATTTTTGAGTTATGCAATTTTTAAAAGACTTTAATATGAAACATAAAGTTGCCTAAAATTTCGAAAGTTCTTGTTCTATTATCTTAATTATTTGAATACATTACCTACATGAACAAAGTCACCAGTGACAATAAGAATGATAACTCCTTTTTCGTTATTTGAAGAGTTATGTTCCTTTCAAATGGCTTTAATTTGGAACTTTATGTAGGTTCAACCCAAGTATTTCCAATTCCCATAGGGCTCAACCACCCAATATTCAATATCCATTAAGATTTCTATCATCTTAATTCCTAGACAACAATATATTAGTGCGAAGATCTGCATTCCATCTATTCGAAAACACACAAGGGGTTAACTTACTTGTAAGAAAAGTAATGATCTTTAACCGAACAGATCATACTTTAAACGCGGAATCGTAAATAAGGTGTCACAAATATACATCCGCTATTGCGGCACTAGTCCACCTCTATCAAACAAGATACAGGCTCGAACAAACAAGATATATGGATAAAATCGCATTCGTTTCTTTTCCTGACAATGTAATCCCTGCAAACAAGAGGCCCTCGGATGAAGACAAAGGTTCTCATATATTAAAACGGCAATGCAACCTTTAAATGAAAATTAGAAGTGACAATCCTCTTCATTCAGCAACACGAATAATACAGTGCACAAGGTAGTGCTGGTCAAGTACCAGTGGACGTGTTTGTTTTACAAGCTGGCAACAAAGAATGCATTTTACACGTGCCTTTAAAATATCTTCTATCTTCGCTGCTCGAATTGATCTCCAACAAAAAATTAAATAATGCATCACAAACAAAGCCGTAAAATGTACTGATTCACTTTTTATATCTAAAGACTGCTAGTCTGTTGAAAATCTCGCAGTTTTACTATTTCACTTGGATAATATTTGAAGGAATGATGCAAATAAACACAAAAAGTATGATAAACCGTTTGAATTTTTGGAAAGAAAGCTTAAGTGAATAACAATATCAGTTTAAACTTTAGAATACTTGGAATAATTGTGTTTCATGGAATTCATTATCTTCGACCTGGTCTGTGGACTATAGCAAGAACTTAATCTTGGCTGTCGGCAATTTATAAACTGATCTCTTAAAAAGCTGCAGTAGCATTGTCTGTCTCCTCAAGCAGGTAGATGCAGATCGACTTAGATTTACTGGGGAGCGGCGCGAACTGGACAGTCCCGACTCAGCAATAAAGTATTCCGACTTTGCCGGTAACTTCTTATATCTCACATGAAATACTTCCAGATTATAACCTTTACATGATTGATAAAGTATGGAAATTCTGTAGGCTTGCTTAATTAGATTACCGGTGGCGTCAATATATAAACGCCAATAAGACAAGTACTGTTCGCCATTGGTAAAAGTATGTCTGAAACGCAAACTTGCAAAAATCAAAAATAAATGTTTGTTTTTTCTCTCCTGTTTCTGTTGGAATTGTTTCGTCGGCTTGTAAATGAAGCTCAATCATCTTTTTACTTTAAATATTTGTTCGTTTTCCCCTGTAAAAACGCAGCTTACATAGTGTTGTTATTCGTGAATAATTAGATCGTCTATTACTGAGATTTACATGACCGTGCCCATTAATGAAATCAAAGTTAGCTCAAAGGTGCAAAACATACCCGCGAAACCCGTAACCCTAATGTCTGACCCCCCCCCCAACACACACACACACGCACACACACACACGCACACACACACACACACACACACACACACACACACACACACACACACACACACACACACACACACACACACACACACACACACACACACACACTATGTCACTGATCTTGTTCGGTCTGAAGTCAATGCTAATACAATAGCATTATTTTTACAAGTACAGTAAATTAGACAACATAAGCAATCATCGTAACAGTTTTATGTAAATGGCGATTGTTTAGAACAAACTATAAGACCACCACCTTTTGAAGTAATTTTCTGGCTGAGAAGGAATACTTGTGTAACACCTTTAAAACAGTGACATAATGCCAATATTTTGGCCATAGAATTAATTAAAACAAATAATTTTTCTTTGTAACAGTTTCAGAGTAAATCGACTTAACAATAACAAAAACAATCAATGTGATCAGCACAGATTTCAAGTGAAATTAATAAATGCATTCAACATACGAATACATTTCTTTCCGTCTCCTAACGGTCTCTGACCTGATTTGACCTGATTCGCGGACCTAACTATGTAAATAAGCATCGCTTGTCTTCTAAGTGTACAAATACGCATCGACTGTGGAAAGTTCTATGGTACCGCTAAGAAGGCATCCAGTTTAACGAGACTTAAACAACTGCATTATTTCTACACCTCCTGAATAAAAGTATAATTTTAGTATACAAGAAACATGATTATCGACATTAATGTCTTTTCCGGTAAAGGGCTTCTCTATATATCAAGCAATTAAACATCAGCCTCTACACTATCCTTTTGCATGCATCTTAGGAACAGGTGGCATAGTCTAATTTTTCCGTTCTGGACCGTAAGTCAATGTTAACCGTTGTTCAGGCTAAAGAGCTCATGATTGATCAATTATAGTATGTCGGTCATCAGAATTACCGACAACAATACAGAAGAAAAAAACTAAGTGTTCGTATTTAATTTTATCAGAGCCAGAAATTGGCAATTTTCAGATGTAACGTATTTTGGAAAAAAAACAGCAAACATCGCTTTGTTTTAAATAAATTAATACAATGCCAAGCTTTGCATTTAATGTGGAGAAAAAAAGGAGAAATAAACGCATGCAGAAAAAAGTTTATAAGATGTCTCTCTGTAAGTTATTAAATACTAACGGTCACTTTAAAATAAGAACAATTTTCTTTGCTTTCCTTTTAGGTAAGGTAATGATGTAGATTATTGCGTTAGGGTAGTGTAACTGTCGGTACAGTAAGGACTTGAAGTGCAATTATCTCCCCTGAATCGGTAAGTAAGTATAACTTAAGTCTGTTTAGATGCCGAACCTTGTGACTAGAATCTCCAAATGAGGCTAGTTGTTTGACATAATGTTTAACATAACTTCGACCGGTGTAACATTGAAACGTTGTAAACTGATCCCCATAGAATAATGACCACCAGTAATTATTTTATATTTAAAATAATGAGCCCTTTCTTTATACTATGATATTTACTTGATAACTGGATAAATATTTTTAAGCAATAGAAGATAAAACCCAGAGTCGCTATTTTGTGTTACATCACTTCAGATACTATTAGGAAGAAGAGTAACTGCGATGGAATAACGATCTCGTGGTAAATTTTCTAAGGACAAATAACCCATTTTCTGTAATACACTGACTTAGTGAAATGATCCCGATTATAACCCGATATCCCTAACGTATTAACGGTGGTAATTTAAGAAATCATTCCTGGCCATGCACTTGTTTTGGTTGTTGTTTGCCTCATTAATACTAGATTATATAGACTATACATGAACAAGTTTCAAAACCTGATTTAGATATCATCAAGAAAATATCATGTGACCTAAGTTTGGTCAAGATTGCGTCAAAATGTATATACAAAATGCCAGCCCTAACAAATGTGCCATATGTATGCATTCATACATAGATATAAATATAGATAAGAAAAAAGATACAAAGTGCCATAACTCCCGAACTGGTGGATTAAATTCACAATTTTCTTTCTGCACAACAAGTCATTGGTAGTGGTAATCCCTGATAGTTTACATCAGCTACAAGAGTTGCGGTCACGATAAATGTTGCACGTACTCACGCACGGACTGGTGCCAATGCCATATTCCCCAACGATGCCTACCGGTAGCGATAATTATGTGATACCTAGACATGTACCTATGGATGTGTTGGGGTTAGGTATTGGCTTAGGATTTCGTTATTCTATAAGGGGTCATAAAATGTGAGGGTCACTTTTCTACGTGTGCGAGAGTCATGATAATATTATGACCGGGGTGTTACTATTCTATATAAAAATGACTGGGGTTCATTAATCTATCGGGGTCATTTTACAACCTTACACACCGACCTTAACTGTAGCATTACAGCATGTTTTTCGATGATGAATGAACGCTCGGCGCCATCATCAAACCCCCTTTAAACTCCGATTTGCTCTCCCAACTTCGTTTTCAATTATTAATAACTGAATTTCCGTCGCCATCTCTCCACTTGAGGCAAACAATCAACTTCGGAAGGAACTTAAAATATCCACGAAAAATTAACTTTCTGGCATTTTGGTCATTCCGTATGGTAGTGATAGTGTGTGTCTGACTCGTTTAATAATTTCAGAATAAAATAATTACTTATTTTCTATCCTTCATCCTTTTATACATTAAAATAACACACTACAATACAGCCCGCCCGCTCTATTTTCGGAAAACTGGGGAATGTTACTAAAGTATACATGTACACTTTAAAACCCAGACCGTTGGAAAACAGTTAAGTACAACACATTATTACACATATTTACAATCTCATTAATGGGAAAATTAAAACTTTTGAGAATATCAACATGCACTTTAACTGACCTTTAACCTCAGAGCAATGGAAAAACCCATGATATCAATTCCGCTGTTCTAAAAGATAACGATTTTTATATCTTCTAACGATATTAAATACGTACTAATTTGCGCCCACTTGGGTAACCATATATTCATTGGATTACAATGTACTGCTTTATAAATAGGAATTGATCTAATAATTTTCATTTTACAATTGTTTAACTGATGTTGTGCGATAAAGCTTAAAGCGTCCTAACAGGGATTCTCGCACATAATTTTTCGAACACTATTTATAATACATTACTCGAAATAACAAACTATTAATATATATTTAGCGTTGAGTTATGGTATATATATATTGCTAAGAGTAAAAACAGCAAGTTAATATATCAGACTGAACTCCGACGACAACGATGTCCACGCACCAGGTAGGCAGAAAATTGATATTAATATACTCTTACTTAAAAATATACTTTAACGTAAAATGCTAAATAATCAGTATTTACCATTTTTTCTGGAAAAAGGAAACTTTCGCAATGGTATAAGTAAGTATGAAGTTATTAGTCAGGATTGTCTGGCTTTCATACAATGAATTCATAAAAACAGTTTATTTATTATGTACGTTTGGCCTTAATATTAGCAGTCAATAAATTTTATTACTTCATTAGTGGATAACTATGGTGGCTGATTTATGCCATTTCGTTTTTTTTGTTATTTCGCCGCGAAATAACGCCAAGCGAAAAGACGAAATGACGAAAAAGCGCCACGCGAAAAGACAAAATAACGAAAGAACGCCACGCGAAATAACGAAAAAACGTTCTTTTTGCGCGAAAAAAAATGAAAAGTCGCCGTGCAAAAAAACGCCAATTTAACTGTACAAAATTCTTTCTAGCTTCGCCTGGCGTTTGATCGTTCTTTCGCTATAAAGAACTATTCTTTCCTCAATGGTTTTATTATTCCTTTGTTATTTCTATATATTGATTTAACTTCTAATATAGTGGAACAAAATACTTCAGCCTTGACACGACACGGTATGTTCAATCTCGCGAGCGAAAAGACGTTATTTCGTGACGTTCTTTCGTTATTTCGTCTTTTCGCGTGGCTTTTTTCGTTATTTCGTTTTCGTTGGGCGGCTGTGTCTGCTGGATGTGGCCATTCCTGATATGCATATTTCACTTTATTCCAAAATTGTGAACTAATAAAATACTTACAAGGCTTCGAAGATTTGAATCGATGGGTTTTTTCTTGCCGATATACCACAAATGACGTCGCAAACCACGTGGTGTGGCGGTACTGACTTTATTACAAACTGTGAAGACATTCCAAAGATATTAACATATTGATTGCTGAGCCTTTTTTTTTATTTGGAAATTGACATAAAATTGCAATACATATTTCATCAATATTCAAACTGAAGCGTACTCGTACGCTAACGTAATTGATATAAACATGACAGTACCTCTTCAAATCAGTATTTCAATATTAGTATGATTATATTACATTTTCGACAAACGATATTTCGAAAAGAAGATGTTTGACACAATGCAATTAAACATGTTTTGTCAGAGTTAATATAAGCACTCTACTGCTACAGTACTGTGAACGTTTAATGTTATAAAATTTGCGTCTATCGTGCGTACATCTATCGTGTATCGTGCGTCCGTCTATCGTGTATCGTGCGTTCGTCTAACGTGTATCGTGCGTCCGTCTAACGTGCATCGTGCGGCCGTATATCGTGTATCATGCATCATGCGTCTTTGATCGTGCAACGTGAATAAGTTACTTGCATATTCAATTTTATATCATTTAATTTCAACCATTCATCTTATATTTTATAGCATGTTCAAATTTTTAGATATCTCGTACACAAATTATATGAATCGGCAGTATTGTGTATCGTGCGTATACCATGTATTGTGAATCCGTCTATCCCGTATCGTGACTCCGTCTATAGTTTATCGTGCGTCCGTATATCGTGTATTATGCGTTTCGTTTGTAACCTTAAACGTTCACAGTACTGTATGTGTATTCGTTGGTTATGTTTCAGGAAACCCAACATAACGCAAGCCAATCGCACCATGAAGGACAGGCTCACAACTTGTTAATTCATAAAAGAAAATTTGTAAACGAGCGCATCGACATAGCCGTTGTGTTAGCTAATATGTCCCAGATACGAGCGTTAATTGGTGAAGATTCAATCATTCCAACCGCTAAAGATCAGCAGATTGTATTTTCTTTTGTTCTTATTTCGATAACGTGCCAAATCCTGTTTACGATGTGTTCATTGATCAGTTGGAGGATTGAGAAGAACATAGCGAGTCACCAGAACGATACAACCGATCAAGAACACCCGTCGGACAAATGCAGGAGTAGGTTGGCGTCAAGACTGGACTTTGTTGGATATGTCTTTGTTTTGTGTATTATCATTTCCAACTGTGTAATCACTGGCTTGGGTGTTGGAGAACGCCGGATTGTTAACGGTAGCATAATTGCGGAGAACAACACTACTGGCTTTAGCTGAGGCTTTAATTTTACTTAAGATCCATGAACAATTGTTAATTTATTTAATTTAAATTTAATTATATTTTATTGCCATTTCATATGTAATTTGATAACATACATATTTGCAATTGGTTCAGGCCACAAGTGCACGTTAATGACGGCCTTCACGTTAATGACGGCCTTCACCATACAATTTGACTGAAGTACCAGAAAATCTGAACCTGAACATATCGTTTCCATATTTTGTAACTATAGCATATATGTCAATCAATATTTGTTGAAAGAATGGAAAACTTTTGCCAAGCCGTTTTCAAGAAAGAACTGGTTTACATTTAGATCGTGCTCCAATCAATTAGCGTAAAAATTCCATGTTTGACGTCGCTTTAATTGTCCATTCATTATGCCTACATTATAATTTTATAATGCAACCATAAGTAAATAGTTTTTCTATCAGAAACACCTTTTTACAAAAGATCGGGGGTGTAGTTTTATTCAAATCGCTTTATTGCGACGGTTTAATTCAGAAACCGGAAAGTAAAGTTTGAATTAAAGCGGTATGAACTAGACAGGATGTACTCATGGTTATATATGCATGAAAGAAGCTTACATGCTAAACATTAACACAAGTTGCAGTGGTGATGCAGCCACCGGCGCAAGGTTTTCACTTTTAGCCATCTTAGTGACGCTAAAACGGAACACATGATATTTCGTAACTGTGGAAACGATGTTTCAAATGCTTATTTAAATGTTGTTGTATTTTTAACATCACATTGCGAATTTTAAAGTGCAACTTCGAATTTTCAGAAAAGACACACACCTTATTATAGTGTATCAATTATTAAAAGCTTTATATAATATAAACATGAGCTGCGTTAGTTTTTTTTTAAAAAAACGTGCACGTTTGAAGGTAAGAAAAACAGGAATAAATATAACTATGAAAGAGGAAAAAAGTATTATACGTTGTCATAAAGAAAACAAAATATATATTGACTAAGAATTTAACATCAAACACAATATAAACAATAAGGACCACGCTGGAACGGCGCCATGAACGGTCGGTCAGAAATGTGCTTTTAAAGGACAAATATATGTGCTACAGTGTATTTACAGCCAAATAAAAACGTAAAATGTACTACAATGACTATCTGATTCGTTCACTGAGAACACTGATATATAAAATATCCTCATCTCAATCCGTAGGTCTCTACATTACGAGACAAGTTAGCTTAATAACAGATCAGCTAGTACATGTAAGACTCGAAATAACAAGGAATAAAAATAATCAGATAATAATTATGATATTCAAATAATTGCTAGATATGCTAATACATGTAATATATGTCAGTTTTATCAACCTTTAATGCGTTAGAGAATGAAACAATAGCATCACGATTAACCAAGACGTTGAAAGTATTTCTTCTTGTTGAGTGTAATTCTTTGGCAGCGTCTTTTCTCTGAAATGCAATTATGGATTGAATGCAAAACCCATGACCATACTAGAATGTTTTCGTTTCCTTCATGTTATTAAGCATGGCCTGAATTTCGTGTGCTGTGCACTCTTTATAACATTCACTGTCAGTATTCATTGACGAAACATCACTTCCATCGCTATTGCCGATGTTTCATCCGTTTGTACATGTATTTCAAAAATTAATGTTTTTAACAGTTCCGTTGCACGTTGTCTGTTGTCTGGTTCTTTGACAAGATTACGTTTGCTTAAGTAAATTTCGACTAGATAAAATAATACTGATATTTTTGTCTATTTCCGTTCTTGAATAACACTAACTTTCCCTAAAGTTATTGGTTATTCTTGTGTATAAGTTTGTACTCTTCTTTCCAACTGTACCACAAATACTTTCACAACCAACTTCTTAATTATCTTAAAGTGTTTTCATTTCTTGATAATCATCAATTGATTTTATTGAGTTGCCTGCAACTTCCATGCTATTTCCACCCGTATCCATATTCGCAATTCGATTTTCACACTCCTTTATAACAACCTTTGTTTTTCCATATACTACTTTTGCTTTCAAAGATGGTTTAAATGATTACTTTCGCTTTCAAAGATGGTTTAAATGATTTAATGATTTTTTCATTGCAAAACTGTTCTCTCAGCTTTCTAGTTCTACAATAACGATGTTCATCTTTGTCACAAGTCTTTCTAAGTATTGCATCTCTTCTCTAAATTTTACGATTTAAAACAATTAGTTTTTCCTCAAAACCACTTTAATCTTCTTCAATCATACAAAGTCATGCTTCACTATCACCAGACACAGTTTCCCCATCACTATCTTTATTTCCTGGGAGATGGGAATTGTTTTCTTTCCAAAACGTTTCTGCCAGAGTTTCAGTTAAAAGCGTTTTTTCACATTTATGTGCTTCATCCAAGATCCACACACATTCTGCATATTTCCAAATCTCTTATTAAGCCACAAATTTTTAACTACTGCATTGGATCCAGTCCCAGTAAATAATTTGGTAACACTGCTATTCTTATTTGAACTTTCTCTATGCACAAGACTATTACGAATAAATCATCGGATATGACCACTGTTCCAAAATCGGACGAAAATGTATTGGGATTACTTTCTTCAATGTTAGTTTTAATATCATGTGTTAAATATCATTCTTTAACAGTTTCAAACCCAGTCAAACTCGGCTAGGATTTTCAAACTGTACACGTAAAGGCTGTTTTGTTGATTTCTTTAAAATCTTGAGAAGGCTTAGAATGAACAATATTTTTAGTCTCAATAGGCAAAGCTTCATTGTGTTTCTACCAAATTTCCTATATCGAATGTTGTGTCAATCATTCAAGTCGTAAAGCCTTCGTGAAATAATGTTTGAAGTTCTATACCACCACTTATTTCATCGGCTTCTCTCTTCACACAGACATCATGACCTTCTAATGTGGCGTTTGGCTCAATCTCTCTACTTTCATCTTTTAAAAAAATTACTTGAACGTTTCGGCTCTCTGCTTCGTCATGTATTTAAGACATTCTTTGCAAGTTTTTAAAGATCGCTGAAGCAAATGAGCCTCCAACAGTTTTTCAGATTTACAAATACGACTGCAATATGCACAGGGATGACCAGTAACGGACATTTTTGTTTGTCTCTTTGTTTCTTTTCCTTTATTTTCAGCATCATTACATGCATAACCTTTCGAATGTGTTAATCCTCCTACCTTGCTGTTATTCCTGTGACATAAAATATGCTTTTTTAAATATCCTTTATCAGCGAAAACTTTTTGACAATAATCACAGTCAAATTTGATTCCAGAGTGCATCAGTTTGTGCCTATAATATGATGATTTCACTTGACTTAATACTGGTGACTGAGGCATCTCCCTACTTTCAAATGATCTTTAAGTATTTTATTGGTGTCGGCTCTTTAGGGCCTTGATGTTTTAATGGCAGTTATGGCTGTGATAAGTTGAGCTGAGGTTGATTACTTCTAAACCTTTGAAGATGAAAAACATTGCATTATCATATCCTGAATTCATTAACTCCTAACTTTGTTGATGTTTACTATTTGGTTCTGTGATACATTCTTTTAATTTTCATAACCTGGATTCCCAAACTTACACAGGTTTTGGAGTTGACTTTGGTATTGACTAATGAGACTGACAAAACTATTGTTTATGTCAAGATTACTTTTGTTGGGTATTATCAACAAGCTCAACTAGACGTCCAAGTCGCCGCTTGTTTTGTAGAATATTGCAAAATGTTCGTCACTTCTGCTTGCATCTGTTAGTTATAATCTGTACATTCTTCTTAAAAATTAACTTTTTCCTGAAAAGGTAATTGCCAATTTTTATTAAGCGTAGCTTCAAATCCCAGGGTTGTTTATGAACTTCAGGACACAAAGAAAGCATGCAGTATTTATTTTGAAGATTCCCAGTGCTTTTCTTGCATACCGGATAAGTATTTCCGCGTATTTTACCTGGGAAAGAAATTCTTATCTTTTCCCTAAGGAAAATATAACGTTCGCGTGCTATATGAGTGACGTCACGTCTTCGGGTATCTTACGTAATATATTCAAGCTAATGACGTCTTTTACAAAATAAGGTTTGCGTTCGCGTCAACATTTCAGCGTAAGAAAACAAAATTAATTTTGTTTACATATACACAAATGTTATGAACAGTAAAAGGTATGCAAAAGCAACATATGCATATCAGGAATCGCCACACTCAAAAAACACAGCCTCCCCACGCAGCGAAAAAGAAGAGAGGAGAGAGAGAGAGAGAGAGAGAGAGAGAGAGAGAGAGAGAGAGAGAGAGAGAGCTCATGTTTTATATATGTATGTCAATTCAAATAGGACGCCACAAACAATTAATAAACAAGAGAACCTTTGGGGATACCGCCTTGGAACGGTCAGTGGCAAAACAAATTGCCACTGGGGGTTTAAACCAGGTTCTAGGGTGCACCAACTTCACACTTGCCCCAACAGGTTCTCGTATCACAAAACAAGTACAAATTGTCTTGGTGAAATAACTCCAACCCACCCATCATCTCAACAATGTTGCATGCAAAAGCATACAAACATATAAACATAAGAATTTAATAGCATTGCAAAGCCAAAGGGAGGGTACTCAATGATCTTTCCGAGACCAGAGCACCTGGAGTAAAATCAGCAAGAACACGATGACAGGGATAAAAGAAACAAATCGAGCTTTTAGGTTCTTTTAAGAAAAGATTTCCCCATAAACTTTCATAAACTCTTACACCCCTGCCACCGTCGTGCAACCAAAGAGGTAAGCATAATGATCAACTGTAGATTGGTTAATCACCAGGCCTGCAGAGCGCTGTAAAATATCTTGTTGGTAACCTTTCTTTTAAAATTTACAGATGGTTTTTACGAATAACCGGGAGAAATTTGCATCGCCTTTTATCTTCTTAAGTTTATAAATTAAATCTCCATAAAAAACTGGCTGTGAAATTCCTTGTTGCAATAGTGATTTTAAACTGCAGCTGTATTTATGAATTAGATCTGGATATCGGCGATAAAACTTGCAAAAGGTTTTCCTTAATTTGTGATACCGATAACCTTGTTTTAAAAGTTTTTCTGTAATGCAAAGATTACTTTCATTGAAATCATTCACATCGTTGCAAGCTCTTGAAAAGCGAACAAGCTGTGAGATATAAACCCCGTAAGAAGTTGCACGAGGAACATCGCCGTCTAAAAACGGAAAATTTACTATATTGAAATTAAAATCATCTCTTTTATCATAAATTTTAGTAGTGACGTAACCATTTTCGATGGATAGATTTAAATCAAGGAAGTTTGCTTGCTTTTCTGAAGTGTTCGCTTTGTTAAGCTGTAGTTCTTTAGGATAAATCTTATTAACCAGTGATGGAAAATGGTTATTATCTATATTTAATAAATCATCAAGGTACCTCGAGGTGTTGTTAAAAGCTGTAATAATATCATCTTGATGTTCGGTAGAAAGAGATAACATGAAATCTCTTTCATAACAGTATAAAAACAGATCAGCAACAAGGGGTGCACAATTAGTACCCATTGGAATGCCTATTACTTGTTTATAAATAGAGGTACCAAATCTCAAATAAATATTATCCAATAAAAATGTGAGCGCCTGGATAAGGTCTTGACAGGTCCATGAAGTATAATTATCATAAGAACCATCTGTAAAGAATGCCCTATGTTCATTGCAAGCAATAAATGTTTTATTTTCTCTAGCAAAAGTTTTTTCAATGAGACTGGTTAGCTTGTCTCTTATTAAATTATGAGGGAGAGAAGTATACAAGGTAGAAAAATCATATGTGGACAAACAGAACGCCTGACAATTATTTGATTTAAGTTTCTTCAAAACGTCATTTGAATTTTTTATAGACCAAAATAAATTTTTGCCAGTAGTTTAAAAAACTTTTTCGCAATACCTAATTACATGTTCTTTTATAGCTGTCAGACAAGATGTTAAGAGCACGGATAACTTTGTTGTAGTACAAGTACTAGAGTTAGCGATAAATCTTGCTTTGTACGGTGTTTTGTGCATTTTAGGCAACCAATACATAGTAGGTACTTTGTCTTGTTTAGGCTCAACACTGATTCTAAATTTTGTAATTTGTAGAGTGTGTGCAGTAACAATATCACTCTCAGATGAAGATGTCAGTGTATAAGCATTAGTGCTATTAAGCTCTTCAGTTTGAATATTTATATAGTGTATACGTCACACTATAATAACATTATTTGAAGCCTTATCAGCAGGTGTTAAAACAAATTTGTTGTGAAAATCTTGAATACCTTTTTTCAAATGACGAAAGTTAAAACGAGGTCTAGGTGGTAGTAAAGCTATGTTTCTTTTATAAAAGGATATACGAGTGTCAATTATTTTGAATATTTGTTTTTTCCAGTTTGAAAGAGCATTAGGCTCAGCATGTTCTCGTTTACACCATTTATTGCAAATAGAGTTTAAAGACTCTGCAATTTCCGCACGACAGGTATTAAAGTCGATGTCCGATGGAATTCTGTATTTTGGACCTTTTGAAATTAAATTGCGGATTCTAAAGTCTTTGATAACATTAAGATCCCCTGTAACGATATGACCGGAAGGTTGATAGCAAAATTTTGAATTAGAACAGTCTCAAGATAATGGTGTGTTTTCAACAATCTGTAAATCCGAGGTAATTTTGTTGTAATTGAAAATTGTGTTTCTCATAGGCTTGTTATATTTATAACAAACGATGGGTGTTTCAGTATTCTTGAAATAATTAGGTATAGCCGATTCAACATTTTTATCTTTAAATATACTTGGAAGGTCAATAAAATCTATGCCTTTATTTAAAAATGAAATTTTAGGGAAATGTCTTTGGTGATCAGATTCCAAGTCAATATGTGGTCTTAGAACATGCCGAGTGTAACACTGAGTAAGGCTTGCAACCTCATAAAGTGGATGAGTTCTAATAACAATATCATCGGCTTCCTTATCCACTTTTTGTAAACTTGAAATAGAAAGAGAAGCTAAACGCGACAGCATAGCATGTCTTCCAGAATGTTTTAAAATATTTTGAAGGTCATGAATAGAACAATGAACACGTGATTTTCTTTTGATGTTACCATTAGTCCTTATCCCATGTGACCTCGATTTTCGTTTTCGTATTTGCAAGAAAATGTATCTTGCATGGGAAATTCGGTAAAAATAGAAAAATCTATCCCCTTGGGTAAACTAATATGGCGGGAACTTGGCAGAGACTCGATCGTTCCCGCCAAAACAGTCCCCCCGCCCCGCTCGGGGACAGATTTTTCCATCTGCTCCTTACACTCATGCAAGATACTTATAATGTAAAATCAGCAATATAGAATGATGGATGAGACCCTTCCCATAATTTATTCACACATTTATTCACACATGCGCACAAACGCTTCCGGGTTGCAACTCGATGAAAGCGACGTTAAATTGCTTATAATTTATTTGCCAATTCAATGACAGTAGTTACGTGCAAAAAGTCTATTAAATAAAATATAAAACACTGCATACAAAATAAACAAATGATTGATTTATTTCAAATACGACACCACAAACAAATAACGAAGAAGAACCTGAGGGGTTACCGCCTTGGAACCAACATTAGATTTTGTGGAAACATTCAAGTACAAAAAGGGGCATAACTTCATTAAATGTGTCGTTGAAATAAAGAATTTAGCGTCAAATCACAAGTTTTATTCAGAAATATATAGAAATAGCAAAGTTATAGCCAACGTTAAGTTTTTTTGTAAATATGCATGTATAAAAAGGAGCATAACTCCATCAAATGTGACCTTGACATACAAGATGGCTTTATCACAAGCGTTATGTAATAAAACATATAATTTGAAATTTCATGAAGAAATAATGAAAAATTACAAAGTTATATCCAACGTTAAGTTTTCGAGTATAAGTTCAAGTTAAAGTATAAACAGGAATACATGACTTTATTATACTGCAAAGAAATTTCCTTGAATTTGATTGGATAATTTGCCGCTGATGTATATCCGTATTTACGGATCGGCCGTAGATATGAACTGCTCGTGCCTTAATTTCCCCGTCTGGCCTCCCACCTTTTGTTGTCGTCCGCCATTTTGTTTTGAATTTCCGTAAAAATGCATAATTTGAAGCCGATCTTGTAAATTATAAAGCGGTATGCTTAGGGATTACTAAAATTGTTACAGAAAAAAATTCTGTTACGTTTTTAACGTTGAAAACGATCAGATTATTCTCAAATTTTGAGAATAAAAATCAAATGGATAGTCCATTCAATTTCTATAGAAGTGACGTCATGCAGGTAAATTAATGCCGTCAGACATGTAATTATTGAGGTTCTCAGAGGGGAAATAAGCCCTTCGGCATTAAATAAGCGAAATAATCGAAAAATCGATGTTTTCTTATTAATTTTGCATGAAAAAGTCTTTGCAGTATAATAAAACAATTATTTGGTTCCTTGAAAGGGTATGTGAGGATATATCGCCGGTCTGGGTGTCATATTATCCCTCGCCTGCGGCTCGGGTAATATGACACCCAGACCGGCAATATATCCTCACATTCCCTGTCAAGAAACCAAATAACTATATAGTATAACTCCATCAAATGTGATATTAACCAAAATAATTTTGCATCACCACGAGTGTGTTGTCATAAGCAACATAATTTGAAAGTTTCATGAAAAAATATTAACAAATGGTAAAGTTATAACAAACGTTAAGTTTTCGTGACGGACACATGGACTGTCGGAAAAGCTATCCCTATGTATCGCATTTTCTTCGATATACACGTTTAATGTATGTACGAACAGCGGATCCAATGGATCTACACCGGTCACTTCTTGGTCAGAAATAACCTTATAAATCTAACAGCGAACAGTGTGGATCCTGATCAGACAGCATGGGATATCAGCCATCTCCTAAAAACACAAAAAGAGAAAAAAAAGTAAACTCCAAATATCAGTCTTCTATCGCATGTTTCACCACTGTATGTCGTGGATCAGATGATTCTGATTAGATTGTGAAAGCTAGAAATAAAAAAATAAAATAAATTCTGCTGAATTTAAGGGGGAACTAACATTGCAAATTGCGAAAACTGACTAAATTTTCAAAAATGAAATTTGGAAAAAAAACTTATTGCCACCGAGATTTTAGTGAAGAAATATATTTATCTATGGATGTACTTATGTTATCAAGCTCATTTTTTACAAAATTCTAGGTGGCAATGAGTATTTTCCCCAAAATTCATCTTTGAAAAATACATCGGTGAAAAATACACTAACATTTACTAACATTTACTACCAGTCATACCAAACACACTTAAAGAACAACATCACAATCAAACCATAACTGTTAACCCTATTTACCGCAAATAAGAAGTTAAACAGAATAACAAGTAAAACAATTTAAAGTACACTAAAATTAACTAAAAGTATTGATTATACCACAATACTCATAAACAAACAAACGAAAAAAAGTAATAGCCCTATTTTACCTTAAATAAAAAATTATCCAGAATAAATAAATTTGACGTACACTGCGTGGTTCTATATATTATTATACGAATCGTATACTGATAATATATACATGTGCTAATGGACAAAAATCTTGTCCGGTAGGACAATTAAAACTTTTTGCATGCCGATTTTGAACACATTACTCTTCTAGCAGTAATGGCTTAAATTCCAAAATTCTTTTTTCATTTAATACATATAAATGTCTTCTTTCTATCGATACAAAATTTATGCCAGTAGTAATGTGTTGACAATTGGCATTGTTGGTGTTTAAGCGGTTACAAAGATCTTATGAAAAACACATACCGGACAAGACTTGTGTCCATAAGTATACATACATACATACATAAACAACGACAAACTTAAGATAAGAAAAATTACTTTATTATTAATAAAACACAAAGTCATGTAGCCTAAGGCTATTCCATGAGACGGGTTATCCAATACTAGTTGGTCAATTGAAGAAAGCATCAACATTAAGAAATATTCATGAACATAAAAATAAGGTTATGTCATCTGACATTTCAAATATTAACATTTTGTAAAACATTAATATCTCATAAGGCTTATGTTTCACATTCCCTTTTTGAGGTATGCTTTTTTGAAGGGAGTGTTTTTGCAGTGAAGAATTTTGATCATTTTACATCCAGAAAAGGGCTATATTCCTATTTTAAAAACAATCTTTTTTCCCCATTTTTAGTTTTAACAATGCGCAATTTATAGTTTATTTAAGTTTTCAAGTGCAATATAAAAACTGTCAAGGTAGGCGAAAACCCATTTTTAGTTCTAACTTTTCTCAAATTTATAGTTTATTTAAGTTTTCAAGTGCAACAATTAGAAACAGAAATCACTAAAATATGACTCAATTAAATAACGTTTTACAAGCGGTTCTAAAACTATCTTAATTAAAACACAGAATAAGATAACCTTTAATTCATTTGATTTTTCCAAATTTTCCCATTATCAATAAAATTCCAAATTCTGTCAGTATGGGCATGACCCCCAAATTTATAAGATAAAAACTGTCATGATAGGCGAAACCCCATTTTTAGTTCTAACAATTCGCAAATTTATAGTTTTTATCCCCCCGCCATGAAATGGCGACGGGCATTAAGAGTTGCTCCTGTCCGTCGGTCCGTCCGTCCCTCCGTCCGTCCGTCCTTCCGTCCGTCCGTCCGTCCGTCCGATATTCTCGTGAACGCAACTCCTCCTACACTACTGGTCGGAATTTAATGAAACTTGACCACAATGCTTGGCCTGATATGTAGTTGTGCATGAAGGTGGGGTTTCGCTCTTACATGTTCCGTTCAGAAGTTATTGCCCTTTGATACTTCCATTTACATTAGTTTTAATAGGAGTATATCTCGTGAACGCAACTCCTCCTACACTACTGGTGGGAATTTAATGAAACTTGACCACAATGCTTGGCCTGATATGTTGTTGTACATTAAGGTGGGGTTTTGCTCTTACATGTTCTGTTCAGAAGTTATGGCCCTTTGATAATTCCATTTACATTAGTTTTAATAGGAATATATCTTGTTTCTTATATTTTGTGCATTTTTCCCATAACTTAAAAACTACTTGAGATACTGCCTTGAAACTTGAAATATATTTTCACCATCAAAATCTACATCATAACCAACAACACCCATAACCATGCTTCCAATATTTTCAAATTATGCCCCTTTTTCACTTACATTTTGTGTTAAGAAAAATATACACTTTGCCCTTAACTTTGTTTGGAATGGAGGGATTTCAAAATAACTTGGCACAAATGTTCACCATAACAAGGCGGTGTGTCGTGACTGTAGGTCCAAGGTCAAGGTCACTGTTACTAAAAATAGAATTTTCTTGCAAAATCCTGTCCGCTCTGTAACTTTGTTATTTTTTATTGGATTTTTAAATAACTTGGTTTAATTGTTCACCATATCAAGACGGTATGTCACATACATGCCCAAGCCTTTAGGTCCAAGGTTAAGGTCACTGTTACTAAAAATAGAATTTTCTTGTCCGGGCTGTTACTTTGTTATGAATGGAGGGATTTCAAAATAACTTGGCACAAATGTTCACCATGACATGGCGATGTGTCACGTACCATGCCCATGCCTGTAGGTCAAGGTCAGTGTTACTTAAAATAGAATTCTCTTGTCCGGGCTGTTACTTTGTTATGAATGGAGGGATTTCAAAATAACTTTGCACAAAGGTTCACTATGACAAGGCAGTGTGTCCGCACAATACCCAAGCCTGAAGGTCCAAGGTCAAGGTCACTGTTACTGAAAATATAATTTTCTTGTCCAGGCTGTAACTTCATTATAAACGGAGGGATTTCAAAATAACTTGAAACAAATGTTCGCCATGACAGGGCGGTGTATCGCGTACCATGCCCATGCCTGTAGGTCAAGGTCACTGTTACTAAAAATAGAATTCTCTTGTCCGGGCTGTAACTTTGTTAGGAATAGATTGATTTCAAAATAACTTGACACAAATGTTCATCATGACAAGATGGTGTGTCCCGTACCATGCCCATGCCTAGGTCCAAAGTCAAGGTCACTGTTACTAAAATAGAATTTTCTTGTCAGGGTTGTAACTACATTAGGAATATAGTAATTTCAAAATAACTTGGCAGAAATGTTCACCATGACAAGGTGGTGAGTTGTGTACCATGTCCATGCCTGTAGGTCCAAGGTCAAGGTCACTGTTACTAAAAATAGAATTTCCTTGTCCGGGCTATAACTTTGTTTTGAATGGAGGGTTTTCAAAATAATTTGGCACAAATGTTCACTATGACAAGGCGGTGTGTTGCGTACATTACCCATGCCTGTAAGTCCAAGGTCAAGGTCACAGTTACTAAAACTTGAATTTACTTGTTCGGGCTATAACTTCTTTATAGATGAAGGGATTTCAAATAACTTGGCACAAATGTTCACTATGACATTGCATTTCATTACCACCAACTTCTTCACAGACATTTCCGTAATGAGAAGACAACAGTGCCACAAATACAAATAATTTACTTGATCATCAAGTTTATGCATATTCTTATAATTACTCGAACATCACTGTCTTTGAAATGCTATTATTCCCATCATTGCACTTTAGTATCTGGAAACGATGCATAGCGGGGGCATCCGTGTCCTATGGACACATTTCTAGTTTATATTTAAGTTTTCAAGTGCAATAATATGAAATGAAAATCACTAAAATATGACTAAATTAAATAATATTTTACAAGCGGCTTTAAAACTATCTTAATGAAAAAAAACTACAGAATGAGATAACCTTTAATTTATTTGGTTTTTCCCAATTTTCCCATTATCAATAAAATTCAAAATTCTGTCAGTATTGGATTTACCCTCAAATTAGTAAGATAAAAACAGTCATGGTAGGCGAAAAGCGAGAATCACACCAACGAAACATAACAATTCATGGCCGTTTTAAATTTCAGAAATCCTCATATATGTAATCGACTGATGTCACTACGTCACTTTTAGAATGTCGTGCGCACACAAAATCACTGGCTTTAGGTAGGGTTTTGCTTATTTCTTAGTAATTTTTGGACCGATTCTGATCAGAAAAAAATCACCGTACTCCTGATAAAAAACATTTTCATCAACGTTTTACCCCCAATATCATTTAACTGTTGAATAGATCTTTGATTATCTTTATTGCGTTGTTGAATAAGTCCATGAGATGCGATTGGTAGATGATTTTCTTCATTGATTATAATAATTTTCACTCTTTTTCCTGATGGGCTTACATTACCAACTTTGTCTTACCGACCGATTAATTAGAAAATTATAATTTTGCGACGTCGAACATTAAAAAGTCGCAATTATACGCTAAAAGATTGGAGCACGATCTATGCGTAAATCAGTTTTTCTCGCAAACGGTGATGTAAAAAAATTCCATTCTTTCATAAAATATTGTTTGACATATATGTTATAGTTAAAAAAAATTAAAGCGATATGTCATCGGACAAGATTTTCTGTAAATTTGTGTTAAAAATACAAAATGCGTAAAAAATAGTGAAAAAAAGTGAAAAAAAAAATAAAATAGTAAAAATAGTGTTTTTAGATTTATCAAGTCAAAGAATTATTTTTTCATCCGGATCTCACTCTATAGAAGCCAATCTCCCATCAAACCGAGTTAAAAGGTTCACATATTTGAATCCGGACAAGTATTTTAATTAATGGAACATACAACATGTACAAACGTCCTTTTCGAATATACAGCTACTGATTTGTATATGTGTATATCATATACCCTATGAATTTAA
>JAZAYU010000296.1:0-112747 GCA_038501625.1 Corbicula japonica
TGAATAAATTATGTCTTTTGCCACATATTCAGAATATTTAGTAACTAGATAGAGTGGAGCATATTTTGTGTTTGGTCTGATTTTATATAATCATATTGAGACTGTTTTATGTCAATTTCAGCGGCCAGTAGGACAATTGGGCATTACATTAACAGTATAGATAGAAGTTCCTCACCATTGTTAGCACGTAGTCCATCCCCTAAAATCTCCAAGGAGCTGTCAGCCAGACTTGGAGCTCCTGCAGGACAAAAACCTACAATCCAGCAAGGTTTGAAAATAACCCTTGCCTCCATATATGCATTTTTACGCACATCTGTGCCGTCTGATCAGGATCTACACTGGTCGCATTTTGAACAGAAAAAAAAGGAATCAAAAAGCGAACAGTGCAGATCCTGATCAGATGGCACATCCATGTGTGCACTGTTCGCTTTTTGATAAGTTAGGTTAATTCTGACCAAAATGCGACCAGTGTAGATCCTGATCAGACTGCACAGATTTGCCGGCTGGTCTGGATCTACACTGTTCGCCCATGCCATAAAGGTGTGTCTATGGAGGAAAGGGATAATACCAGTTTTGCCTTGGTTTTATTGAAAAGATGATTTAATAAGTGTTTATGGTATGTTTCTTCGATATTGACAAGTAAAGATTTGGTGGTAAAATTTTAGTTTGACTGTTTGCAACATGTAAAAAATGAATTGTTGTCAGTAACGACAAACAAAGAATTTCTTTTAAACAAATGATAATAAAATAAGTACAGAAATTGTAGCCTTGGATATTTTTGTTTGCTCACCTAAAATGTTCAGAGTGAGTTTTTGTGATCCTCTAATACTGAAAGTGAAGACAAACTGTGAAGTAAAAAGGTGACTAATTGTGGAAAAGGATCAAACATTACCTGTGATAAGATTATTCAGTGAAAATGAATTTCTGCAATCCATTCCCATAGTTTTTTAGACTCGACAAGAAGGCATGACTTCTGTGAATACACTTGCTAAGAATACTGGTAAATAAAGGTCATTACATTGTATTGCTAAAACCTTTAGATGTTAAGTGTGTCTGGCTCGGTTCCATTTCTAAATGCTTTATTGGAGCTTCCAGTTTAGGCAACAGAAAATTAATTCCCAGATTCTCATCCAAATTTCGGGAAAAAATGGTGCAGGTAGATGGGTTTTATTTTTTATTTATCATTCTGTGAAAGTTTCCATGTACAGTGGAGATCCAATATAACGTGGCCCATGGGGTCCAGACCCTCAAACCCCATTATAATCGGATCTGCGAAATTGGAGGGACAAAGGAACTTACACTAATCATAAGTTCTTATATGTAATGTTACCCTGGATAAGCATTATAATACATGTACACAGTTATTTATCACTACGTTTTATCAGTATTTTGTCTAAGTCTTCGGTCACCTAATTTTTTTTCAGCGTCTTAAAAATGGGACACCGAAAACAACATTTCTTCTTCCAGTAACACGCAGACCATCGTCGCATTAAATAACACAGACTAATATGAACGACGTTAAATTCTGACCGTGCGTTTTAATTTACGATGTTCAAGTCTGATGTTCATTATTTTTATTACGAGTAAGAAATAATGTGAACGACGTATATGTTTAATTGTGCTAAAACTTGCCCATAAAATATCTGAGAAATGATACACGTACATTGACTAAAATCATCAAATTTAGAACTGCTATGAACACCTTTCCACTTTCTAACGACACTTTTGTAGTGCAAAGATAAATAAGCCTCTAGGCGACTAAGAATTGCCGATTCACACTTAAATGTTTCATACTGCGTTTTTATACTCTATCGATTTGTATTCGTAGTGTAAATTTTGATGTATGCATATTTTTTTTTCAAAATAACAAATGTCCGGGCTGAGTGATTTTCAATGGGCGGTAGGGGATGAGAATCTAGGAATTAATTTTCTATTTCCTTATCCGGAAAAAATTATTTCGAGTCTTGAAGTTATAGTTCTATACTGAGGTTCATAAGATAAATCTAAAGCATTTTTTTTTTCTGTAGAAGCTAGACTGTCTCCAGCTATGATAAAAATCACAACAAAAACAGCACCTAAAGAAGAGGTTCCTGTGCCAAAGAAGAACAGAAAGGTGTTTCCAGAAGATGAAGGTCACTATACCATCAACCATCCGCAAGGTACCGCAGCAAAGACGAGAAAAATCCTCGAGCAGCAACGACAGCAAGCAGAACTGCAGAGAATCCGAGCTGAAGAAGGTCAGTGTGTGTGGTCACCCTGAACCTGTTATATTTGTTTAACCCTTTCCTCCATATACATCTAAATGCATTTTATTGCCTGTGTCAACAGTTTAAATCCAGATCTGATGAGGATCAGCATTATCTGCTTTTTTGTCAGAAATAACCGAATAAATGGAAAAATAAATGGTGCTGATCCTGATCAGATGGCACAGAACTGTTCTGTTCACACATGCGATAAAATGCATATACGAGGGTTGTCGCAGAAGTTAAAGGACTAACACTGTAGATTAAAGATTTCTTATAGTAGACAAAAAATAAAAACACTGTTAAATAGAATAAAATCTTCCTTATCAATATGTAAAATTTCGAAAACATACATAGAACAGGAATTAAAAAATAAACAAACAATCAACACACATAACGGTGATCTGGCGCACAAACGAGCGTCATTTAACGTCACACAATACGTCATCATCCAAACCTTCTCAATATAGTCACCTTCCGTGGCGTGAGATCCATTTCTGGAATATGTCATCATAAAACTCTGGATCGAATGTAGACACAATCTTCAACGTTTCTGCCATGAGCTCCTCGCCGCTTTCAAAGTGGCTGCCTCGTAATTGCGACTTCACCTCCGGGAACACACGGAAGTCCATGGGCGCCAAGTCAGGACTGTAGGGTGGGTGGCTCAGACGCAGGAATCCAAGGACGTCGATCTCCAACTGGGTGGAACTCGCTGTGTGCAGAGGGGCATTGTCCTGGTGGAGAATCATGTCCGACAGCTCAAGGCCCGGTCGCTTCTTCCTGAGCGCGTGGACAAAATCACGGCGAAGGAGCTAAAATTAAAAAAAATATTTGATTTTATTTTAAGATTTTAGTGTTTTTTTTTAAAGAAAGCAATTTATTGTATTTTTAAAGAAAACAATTTCTTGTATTTTTTTAACATTTAATTTTGTTAAAAATATTACCTTCGAATAGTAAGCTGCATTGATGGTCTGTCCCTCTGGTACACGATGAATCAGGATCATTCCATGTCGGTCCATAAAGAACACAAACATGTGCTTTCTTCCGGACCTCGATACTTTGGCTTTCTTGGGTGGCGGTGTTGCGGGCGTCTTCCACACGGACGAGTCAGCCTTGGTTTCTGGGTCATAATGCCAGAGCCAGGTTTCGTCCTGCGTGATGATCCGGTCCAGGAAACGATCACCTTCTTCATCACAACGCGTGAGAAATTCCACGGACGACGTCACGCGCTGTGCCTTTTGGACGTCCGTCAGCAGCCGCGGGACCCATCTTGCGCACACCTTTCGCATGTTGAGATCATGAAGAACTCGTAGCACAGTGTCCTTAGAGGAGTCCATGTCTGCCGCTAATGTCCGTACTGTGAACCTGCGGTCCATAGCGATCCGGTCCTTCACCTTCTGTACAAGTGATATTCGCATGGTCGCCGGTCTTCCACTGCGCGCCTCATCCTCTACAGACTCCCGACCTTCCCGGAACTCCTTATGCCATCGGAACACTAATGACCGGCAGCACTTGTATTTACCGCCATTTTGCACTTCTTTAAATGTTTGAGTTGGCGTTTTCCCGAGTGCCTGGCAAAACTGTATAACCGCACGCAGTTTCACATCACGGTGGACGTAATGACATTTTCACTTTCAGAACAGTGTCTTGATGAAAAACTTTGTAACTGAGTTACTGCAGATGTTACGCCGACCAAACTTACAGAAAATGACGTTATAACGTCACGTGTAAAGCAGACGATATTTCGCGCCATTGTCACTTTATTTGCCTGATCAACGGTATGGTTAAAAAGAGTATGTTCTGTTTAACGCAAACGTTAATATGGCGTGCGCCGCTCGTCGCTTAGGTTGCTATGGAAACACTTGAGTACCGAGTAGTCGTTATGCATATTCCGATTTTTACATTATGTTTGTGTTGCATATGCGCCGGCGTTTATTATTGTAAAAGTATTCTATAAAATGGCAAAAAATAAACTTGTTATGAAGAAAGTCCTTTAACTTCTGCGACAACCCTCGTACATAGAGGAAAGGGTTAACAGACTTACAGTGTGATGGTAAATAAGCACTCTGAATCATGAGATACACAATCTATGATGTGTTTAGAAGTGAAGATGGGGAACACAAAAGTAGTAATATCTAAAAAAAAACAAAATTCAACCTACTCAAAGTTATTTTACATTAATTATTACATGGAGGTAGGCAAATTAGATATGACAAGTTTATATATTAAATAGTCAAATAATCTCTGGACAGCAAAATACACCTGTGAATTTGACTGACCATAATTCTTAGAAATACTACGCTGTTACATAGATTAAGCTGTTTAAGCTCAAATCGCTGAGTGGTCTGCTAAAGCTTTGAACCAGAAATTGGAAAGACTATAACCCTTAGCGTTTCCAAAACATGAATAGTAAGGAGTGTGTAAAATCTGGTTTCTTTTCTTTTACACAATTATTATTTTCCCGAAAGTTCAATTTTGTTAGTGACAGTCAAAATTTATCTTGCTAAATGGTTTTCAGAAATATATTGTTTATATATTGATTTAAAATGAAAACTTATTTATTCTTGACAGAAAAGAGAAAAATTGCTGCTAAGAACACATCAGTATTTTCTCGCCTTGGTCAGGAAAAGTCTAAACCAGCGGCCACTGTGAAAGCTGCTGCACAGCCATCTGTGACAATTACTGGACTAGGCAGTATCAATATGCCAGCATCCTCATCATCACAGGTACATGTAATAATTTATAATTGGAAAAAAATGTTGACTGTAAAAGGAAATATTGAAGTATTAGTCTTGTTATAGGTAAATATGAATAAGATGAGGACTTTTTTTGTTGTAACGCATTTTAAACTGTTCATACTTGTATCAGATTGTATTAATTCAAATATTAGGAATACTTAACTATAAGGAAGAACTGGCCGTCTGACGTGCTCTTGGTTCTGATCTTTTTCCAGATCTGAGCATCTTTATAAAGTGAATTTCAGGTTTACATTTTATATTCTGAAAAATGGTGTTCTTGTGTCATGTTATCAGTGATTATTATGACACAAGATTAAATATATTTTTAGGAAATAATGATACATGGTAAATTTTTACTGAGGGATAAATGTGTGTATTTGATTGGGCTGGAGGTAGGGAAAATTAAACCCGCATAAATTCCTGTGATTTCTATGTTACTTTAATTATTTACATGTCTTAAGTTTATGGGCATATGTTAAAAGGTCCCTTCTTTTTCTTCAGCAGTCTATATTTGCTCGGTTAGGAGGAAAGACAACTGTAAAGAGAGCAGCCACATCCACTGTCACATTTGACGATGAAGAGGATGATGATGACACTCTTGCTGACAGTACGCCACTGGAATATGCAGGTGTACTCAAAGAGTCGCCTACAAAAAAAGCCAAATTAGAAGTAGCCAAGAAGTTGACAAAAACTGCACACAAAACATTAGGTGTGTACATTTCAAACTTGTTTGATTTTATTGACTTGGTTTCATAAAGAGATGACCATTTTATGCTTGCTTGAGCATCGTCACTTTGAATTAATGCTAGTGCATAAAATTTTCTTCTGGTGAACTGACGGAATAAGCCTAATTCTCATGCGATATCCAATCCACAATCATGGCTTTGTTACTTTTACCTCTCTGGAAGCTGTCAATAAGTTCAGTTTAACATTCAGTAACAAAGCCATTACTCAAAATCCAGGTAACAAAATACCATACTCTGACATACTTCTTTTTTTGAGTGCTAAAACTTCATTGCACATCAGTCTTTAGATTTGTTATAATGGTAGTACAAAAAGCACAAATCACTGGTGATGTTTATTTCATGTAAGTTTTAATTTGCAGTTTCAGGAAAATGAACATACATAATAAATAAATAAAAACATACATGTCATGCTGTATTAGAATTCACAGCCTTGATACTTGATCTTGGATGCTAATACTAAAATTTAAAGTAAACTATCTAGATTATTTTTTTATCTTGCTTGTGTTTACATGGAGTGACATTTACAAAGCACTTTTCAACATTTAGAAGAAAATGATGAAATAATTACATGTATGTTAGATTAGGCAAAGAACTGTGCTAATATCAATATTGTTTGTGGCTCACCTCTTTTGCTTAACATTTGTTTCCTGTCATTAAATTGTTACATTTGTATGATTCTTATGCATGCAGTAAGTCTTATAAAATGAATGGAGGGTGGATGGGTAAGCATTTCCAGTGTTCTTGTAAAACACATGCTGCTTTTGAAACAGGAAGTAGAAGGCAATTGGGTTACTTGACTTGATTTACTTGGAAGGATTTTTATGAATTAAATCTAACAAATTTGTGCAGCAGACTGTTGTAGACATATTCATATCTATGCACTGATGTTATACAGATTGAGGTGGGAATATTGAATATGGGAATGATCCTTATCAAATTACATTTAAGCTTATTTTTCTTCTGCATGTTCAGGTTGATTGTTTCAAACATTTGTTTCCTTACATATGTTAGCAAAAGCAAAGGTTGTTCAACCTGTCACAGCAGGAGTACTGGGTGGTGGTGTAGGCCAGTCTGATGTCAAGTCAAGGCTCGGACCCAAAGTACCTGAAGTCTCCAGTACTACTCAAACCAAACCTTCTACCTCAGCAAAACAAGGTACACACTTTCATTATTTATCAGTATATCCCTTTCCTCCATAGATACACCTTTATTGCGTGGGCGAAGAGTGTAGATCCATACAAGCTGGCACATCTGTGACATCTGATCAGGATCTGCACTGTTAGCTCTTTGATTCCTTTGGTCATTTCTGACCAAAATGCGACCAGTGCAGATCATGATCAGATGGCACAGATGTGCCAGTTGATCTGGATCTACACTGGTTGCACATGCGTAAGAATGTGTATATATGAAGTATATATGAAGGAAAGGGATATATAAGTATTTACTGTGACATTATTTTGTGAAAATTCAGTGGCTTTAGAAGACATATTAGAAAGTAATGAGTTGAGAATTGTCTGGTCTATAAGTGTTTTTCACCATTTGTACCAGACACAAGGCACATGGGTCTTGAGCAAGAAAGTGTAAACATGAGCTAAATTTTTTTAGAAATGTCAAAATAAAGTTAAGTTAAACTTACTGCTTACACTGTAAAGTCTTCAGAATTGATAAAGTGAAGATTTTTCTCTCTTTAGGTGCTGTTGGGAGAACCAGTAGCAGTAAGCTGGAGACTATTACTATAACAGTAGATACCACATCCAAGGTGAAAAATCTCCAGTCCCCAACCAAGGCTGTCCCGTCCAAGGCCAAAGGTCTCCAATCCTCATCCAGTAACTCCCAAGGCGGTGTGTTCTCAAGGCTAGGCAAACCTAACTCATGAACTTACGTCAAGCACTTTACAAAATAACGAGCTTAATCTATGTAGTCGTGTTTTTACAGCAGCAAATGGACTTACCTACCTAAATTGTTGGCATTGAAACCTTTTGAAAAGAATATGCAGAAAGCTTTTTAAAAGGATGTTCAAAGATCTTGAGTGATAAATACAGTGACTGTTAGTGATGATGTACCTTAGTCTTGTAAAACTCCTCTTACAGTTACTTACCTTTTATTTTTTGCTTATAAATAAATCTGCAGAGGAGAAAGGAACAGTGAAGTATCAGAGACACTGACAGAGGTGTGCAACTTGAGATATTTTTTACTGCAAGAAAATGTGTTCACATATAATTTTTTAAATTAACTTAATTTACTATTTTTGGAATTAAAAATCATGAATTCTTTCATTTTCATTTAAATTTATGTAAATTTCAGTTCCTTATCAAATATTTTTATTTCAATGTCTGTGCATTGATATACATGCACTGTATTCTTCACAGTCTTACCAAAAAGTGACATCAGCTTCCTGAACACAAATTTTCCTAAGACAAGGTTCCTGTATCCTTTATTGT
Organism: Corbicula japonica; assembly: GCA_038501625.1. Classification (NCBI taxonomy): domain Eukaryota; kingdom Metazoa; phylum Mollusca; class Bivalvia; order Venerida; family Cyrenidae; genus Corbicula; species Corbicula japonica. Next base: position 8,169 of record JAZAYU010000296.1, read on the forward strand.
CAGGGGATTTGTTACAGATTTTGGTGGTGATAATTTGTCAGTGATAATATTTGGTCAATTTTTGGGAAAAGCTAATGAACTTTTGTTAATAAAAATAACAAACTTTTGAACAAAAATAGATATTCAACAATTTGAATACAGGTCCTTAAGTTATAAAACAAGAATGGAAACCAGTCTCAAATCCTAAGCATCTGATTTGCTGAAATGGTGACTGCTTGATATTTGAGAATGGTTTCCAAACTCAGTTTTATAACCTTCACCCCAGGTGTCTTTCTCGTGTCGTGATATCTCATACTGTGTTTCTGTAGTTGTGAAATAGATTTCTCATTGTAGAGAGGTTTTGAACCAAAGATTTTAGGTATTGAACTTGTAGGCAAAAGTACTTGTATTGGCTTGTGTAAGAAAGGTAAAGGATTATACATATATAACATATCTGTGATTTGTAATTATTTATTTAAGTGGTGCACAGTCGCAAGGAAACTGAACTGTGTCCATTTTAATTTTAACCTTTGACATGTGTAGGTTATGGGACAGACGTTTCTTCATTAATAGGTGTGTTCCTCAGAATTTTATCAACAGAATAAAGAACCTTGTACATCCATTCATTTGTTAAAGTATGCAGGCTGATCTGGGTGTACATTAGACACAGATGTGAAGTTCTATATGCTTGGGTGTTAAAGGGTTTAGGCATAAGTCAAGAGACCATGAGCTTGCTTACCATTGCAGATACTCTCACATAGTATTAGTGATTTGTTGCTTAATTTCTTGATACAATACTAATGTTTATAAAACTTTTGTAAAATGAATCTCGATAAGCTGTGTTCATATACATGTAAAGTTGTCATCTGTGTTTAGTTATGGTATTTTAATTTAAAAAAAAAACAACAGTTTTTTATATCTTTTTCCAGGGTTTGGAAATTTTAAGAGCTAATTATGTGTTAATGTATTATTCTTTTACAATATATAATAGGTTTGCAATAAAGTTGTGTTTAAGCTTTTTCTTTGATAAGCTTTAAAATTCCATTGCGATTTTGTAACTAAATGAGATGTTTCTCCCATTTTACATTTTGTATATTTGTTGATTATTTACAGTCAGCACAGTATGTAACTACATTGATTATTTACAGTCAGCACAGTATGTAACTACATTGTAGTAAGTATAAGTAAAGATAGTATTTTTCTAAGTTGTATGGAAATAAAAATGTTCTTCTGTATAAATGGGCATTTCAGTTTATAGCATTAAACAAATGTATCTGTTTTATAGATACTTCATTAATTTTTTTCACACTGCAATGGTTACATTACATTAATTATCCCTATACTCCACACATGTTATATTGCATGTGCGAACAGTGTAGATCCAGATCTGTCAGTGCTGTCTTATCAGAAACTACACTGTTTGCTGCTTGGTCAGAAATAACATAAATCAAAAGCGATTTGTGTAGACCCTGATCATATGGCACAAATATGCTGGCTGATCTAGATATACACTGTTCACCCACAGGTAACAGTCTACCCAGGGGTAACAGTCTTTGAGGGTTAAAAGGAGTAAACCATTACTGGCATCTTGACAGAATATTTGAATAGGAATTGTTTGAATTTTTTCAGAAGTTAGTTGAGTAGGTTTAGCATTCAATATATAACATAGAAATTATTAGTTTTTTCCCCCTGAATTTTGCATTTCAGTTTTCAGTGTTTGTTTACAAAGTTGCATTATAATGTGATCTATGTCCGGACATCTAATTACATGTTAATGGTCATCTACTTCCTTGACAGTGTTGATAGTATACCATTATCACAGTCTTCAGATTTTCATTAATTTCATTAATAATAGACTTATTTAAGTTTTATTCCAAAGAATAAATTTATTTTGATCAAAACTTGTTGTTATTTCATACAGTCACTTATCAAGAGCAAGTTGGCATATTTCCGTTTTAGAATCTAGATCCAACTCAAACTGTAGCAAGACAACTGTTTATCTCTGTCCTGGATCTCAATTAAACTTTGTGGGAATCATCATACCAAGAGGAGATGCGTATATCCATCGTCTTGTTCCGGTCAGACCATTTAACACAGAGTTATGGCCCTTTGATAAGTTATTCAGTGCATATAGAGCAGTATTCGGTTCCCAGCTATTTCTTTGCAACCAGTGGATGGAAACACAGAGTTATGGCCCTTGATAAGTTATGTATTATGCATGCAGAGCAATATTTGTTTCTGCGCTATTTTTGCAACTTCTTATTTGATTTCAACAATACTTTTATATCTCATTCTTATTTTCGGTGAGCTGACCAGCCCTTTTCACCAACTGAAGTTTTTTCACTGTTTTTGACATGATAACTATACATGTATAAATAAAGCTTTATGTCTCCAGTTGTTGTGTTAGAAATAACCAGTACTCGGCGGGGTATATAAATTCAACGAATTTTCTTGTTAATTGAAGAATTAGATGGAAGTAATTTAAGAATGTTTGCATTTACAATACAAGGGCAAATTGTGGATGTTGTCTAAATTTTGTAATTGATGCGAGTTTTTTTTCTCATCTCTGCTATCCATCATGTTTGTTTTTGAAAATACCCACATGACAAACGAAATATAAATGACTGTTTATTCACTTTGAAAAAAATGTCAACTCCAATAACATTTCACATACAGTAAAAAAACATTGCATCACTTGGAGCTTTTGTATTGAATATTTGACAAAATGATGTTACGTAATATCATGGATTGGCACTTTCAATAATATAGATATAATTCTTGAATATTTTTGTTTAGCTAGTTCAGACTCCTTTATAGTCAAAGAAGTAGACCATGCCTTAAGCCTAACCTGATTTTCAAACAGTTTTGGTAAACAGTTTATCAGACCAGAGTTAACTATAACAAGGCAGTCGGAACGACAGCAATTTCCCTAACTGCATGCGGGAATGATTGAAAGGTTATGGAAGCTTAATTTCAAATTAACCAATATATCTGTGCAACGATCATAAGGTTTAACAGAGGATGTACTTTCGGTGAACATTAGCACAACTATTTGTGCGCGACAATGACTTTTCTATATATGTGATGATCGTCCTTCGCGCACAACCCAGTTACTATTCAAATCAATGCGGAACATTTTTCTTCTATTTCTATATGCCGCCGATCGGAATTTGAATCGCAATTTGGCGGCTCCATAAAGCATCTTAAACCATGTAATGGGTCTGTGCTTGCAGTCGAATTATTGAGACTAGGTGAACATTTGACTAAAGTTTTAATGAAATTCTGTCCAGCAGTTTGGAAGTATGGAGCAAATAAGAAAAACATGGTTCAAACCTTCAAAGACAACTAGTGACCTTGACCTTGAGCCAGCCAGGTTGGAACATGGGTTCTGCACATCCACTTTTTTCATTACATTAGTGAAATGCTGTTCTACAACCTGTGATTTCTGGATTGTTGGTCTGAAGCACCCTCCAGGTGTTCACAATACCTTTTTGCGTTAATTTGTTTGTTCTTCCCAGCTGTATGAGCATAACTCATTTACCTTTATGTTCCCTATTCTATTAAATCCGAAGATTTTAAAACTAACACTGTTATTTCAATTAAATTTATTTTCTGTGTGATTATACTTAACATTTTAAAACTGATAGAAACATTTCTGGCAAACATGCTTAATATGTAACATACACACTACACAGAAAATATGTAACATACACACTACACAGAAATTTGATCAACAACAGGCAGAGTAATTGGGCTACGTATTAAAACCCATACTTCTATATATACACATTTTTACGCACGTGCGACCAGTGTAGATCCAGATCAGCCAGAACATCTGTGCCGTCTAATCAGGATCTGCACTGGTCACATTTTGCACATTTTGGTCAGAAATAACCTAATAAATCACAAAGAGAACAGTGCAGATCCTGATCAGACGGCACAGATGTTCCGGCTGATCTGGATCAAACCCATGTATATGGAGGAAAGGAATAACTAAAAACAGTAACATTTACTCCAAACCTAGGAGGCTCAGACATGTGTGTGACATTTTGCCAGATTTATATTTAGTGACCATGACCTTGGATCTAGGCAGCTGTGTCTTGTTATCTCCATCACATGTGCCAAGCTTTTTTGAAATCCCTTCATCCATAATGATGGTTTAGCTTGGACAAGAATGCACACACACACACACACACACACACACACACACACACACACACACACACACACACACACAAATTGCCAAACCTACACACTGACAAGAGCAACTCTTTATGCCCCGCTAATGTATATGGTGGGAACATAAAAATCAAACATATACAGTGATGATATCACATGAAAATGGCACAGTTCTTAGTCTAAGTTAAGGTGGTATTATTAGATTACAAATTTTTGTGCTGTTGATGATACAAAACAATCATTTTCTAAGTTAAGTTTATCAATCAGAATAATTATGCGATAAATGAATTTGATTTCAATGCACAGATCATAAATCAGGGCTCTCACTGGAGGGAGACTCGTTTTTGATATTTTTTCTCTTTTTTTTTTCTAGGTTTTCATGTAACATTTGTTCTACTGAAGAATATAAGGGAAACTCTTAAAAAATCTTGAAACCAATATGTAATTTGGTTTAACAGAATATGCCGTTTTGAAAAGAAAAAAAACATCAACAACTGTCTACTCTCTAATTCATCTAACATCAGTTGGATGTTGAGCGGAATATTTTAGCAACCAAGCCTAGCACTTAATGGATAACTTTTGTTTAAACCTTCCACAATAAAAACTATTTTATAGTTCAATATAATTAGGAATATTATGTTACAATTTGCAGCTCTATTATGCTGGAATGTAACAAAAATCACGTTTTAATAGCTGAAACACTAACATCCGACAACTAATATAAAGGCGACTGAACGAACACAACACGGTATAATCATCAATAATTCTAAATTTTGTTATATATCATTGTTGAACAAGAAACAGTGAACAAACTATTAAACTGGATCTCCAAAGCAGTTACAATTTCATTATCTGACATAACTTATTTACATATCATCCATCGCATAAATAATTTTGCATTTGTTGTTTTGGTAAAACACAAACAAAACAATTTGATTAGAATTCTAATTCACCATATTCACCGATAGCGAGTAACGCTTTATTAAATCTGTTGTAGATAGATATAGATAGCAGCAACTACCAGTCCTATGCCACCAACACAAAAAAGAAATAATTTCGAGTTAGAAGATTTCGAGTCAGAGGATTTAGGGGAGGGGGGGGGGGCTCTCCTGTTGCTTCTTCTGTTCATCTTCTCTTTGTTTCTGAAACAACAAACAACAACAATACTGAACAAAATGATATACATGTACTTTACAAGAAATTACAATTTTAAGTTATTTATAAATTTTGACCTGTTAAACCCTTTATCCTATATGCATTTTCATGAATGTGCGACCAGTATAGATCCAGATCAGCAGTCACATTCATGCCGCCTGATCAGGATCTGCACTGGTCGCTTTCTAGTAAGAAATAACCATACACATAAAAAAGCGAACAGGGTAGATCCTGATCAGACAGCACAGATGTGCTGACTGATCTGGATCTACACTGTTCGCCCATGCAATAAAGGCTTATATATGGCGGAAAGTGTAAAATTAATAATGTCATTTTCTACATGATGTAAAAATATCAATAACTCAAAACGACAAAAATAGATGGTTGTTCAGTTGAAAAATGTTAACATTATGCTAAGATATTTTTGAAAATGGTATTCCTCACGAGACAACACCGAACTCATAATTAAATTGAATATTTGCAAAATGGTGTTATTCTTCTGATACAGTTTTTGTAATGTTTGCTTAACACTGTTCTTAACCCTTTCCTCCAAAAATATGCATTTTAACTCATTTGTGATCTGTGTAGATCCAGATCAGCTGGCACATCTGTCCTGTTTGAATCCATGATCTTTACTGGTCGCATTAAGGTCAGAAATTCAAATGACCTAACGAATCATAACGTGAACAGTGCAGATCCCGATCAGATGGCACAGATGTGCCGGCTGATCTGGATCAACACTGTTCACCCACGCAATAAAGGTGTGTCTAGGATAAAAGGGTTAAACTGTAACAACTACCAAGCTTGTAAATAAAATAGTATAACATACCTAAACCTTTATGACATCACCGACAGTGACTTTTTGGCACATTTTTGAATAAAAATAATTTTTTTTAAATGTGTCCGAGACAATGTTATCGCAAATGTCATTACTTCAAAACTTACCAAAATTTTGGCTTTTGCACCATGCTCAACCACTAATGTAACAGTTTCTTTTGCTCGTGTGAAACAACTGACTGTCTCCTGTCAGGCTCTTTCCATTTATCTGGAGAGGGATTAGAAGCATTAACTACAGAAATAACTGAACCAGTACCCGACACAATATAATATTTTTGCTGATACAAAGTTCATGTATTTTGACACAACATTTGATTTGTGGATTTTTTGGAACCAGCAATGAATATTGTATACAAGTATTGCAATAGTACAATACTATCAGTGTGAAATGCCAACAACAATAGTTTACAATAGAATAAATTGTCAACAATAGTCTGCCCTTTCAAGAGTTAATGAATAATTTCTTAATAAACATGCAAAGACAAAGAAAGACAATATTGCTTCATTTGGGACAGAACTATGGTGCCACCGACATTATGCATGTGACCTTGACAAGTGTAGTTTTATAGCATAGACATTTTAACCCTTAATTCATGCGATGGTTTATATCTATGGGCAACGAGTTTTGATCCAGATTATCCTGCACAACTTTGCAGTTTTGATAACCAGCTGCACTGTTCCTTCTTCTTCAGAAATAGCATAATGAATTTAAAAGCAATAGTGTAGATCCTCATCATACTGCACGGCTGTGCTGTCTGGTATGGATCTACACCAGTCGCACATGCGATAAAAGCCTTATCCGAGGAGTAATGGGTAAGTAGATAGAATCTGTAAAATTTATATATGATATGCTGTTATGAATAATTACCTTTTAGTACATTATCAAAAGTTTAGGAACTATTAGCACACTATAAACTATTGTCAGTCTTTTTATTTTCTCTGTTCATCAAATTTAATGGGTCTGTAAAGATATGAGGTTGAATATTTTATGTTGAAACCAAGTCAAACAAATCTAGAGGTAAGTATAGAATACTTGCAATGATCATTTTATATTAGACGTTCCAGCTTGGACTGTTTTCCAGACTCACTAACATTTAGTTCTTTGACAGAAAAATTGTGCAGGCTCAAAGAGTTTCTCAGAACTTAAAATCCAAGCCTACATTTGAAGTAAATTTCTAAGTCATCTTTATTTGTAATTGTGATTCGTGTTATGAAAAATGAATAGGGAACTGTAGGTGTCAGTTCTTGTTTCCTTTTACGAAAAAGGAATAGGGAACTGTATGTGTCTGTTCCTGTTTCCTTTTTCGAAAAAGGAATAGGGAACTGTATGTATCAGTTCCCTATTCCTTTTTCGAAAAAGGAAAAAGGAAACGGGAAACAGGAACCAACTTAACGCTGAAAAAGGAATAAGGAACTGGGAACTGATACATACAGTTCCCTATTGTCTTCGGGTATATGTGGCATGTCAACACCTCCTCGTATGTTGAAACCAATACCTGAAATCATGTCCAAGTTGCAGTATATCGTTGAAGTAAATATAAACCAGATAATTTGGCAGGGGGATACAACAAATGCTGTTAAAGGAGACAGTGCACTCAACTATTCCATTCTGTTGAAATAAATGCAAGTTACAGTATATTGACGTAAATATAGATCAGATACTTTAGTACTTATTTTAGGATGGTAGTTATTTCATTTTTAGAATTAACATTAAAAGTACATGACAAGATGTGCTTAACTAGGGCCAGGCGTCCTCAAGTGCAATCAGGAATTTGCAAGTCAATGGTGAAAGAGGAAACTGTTGTTAAATGACATGGTTTATACCATAAATAAATAATTGAAAAGGGAAATAACTATTAAATATTTCTGAAATAGATGAAAAGAGAACTTTGAAAGCCATCGAACACGACAAATATGAAAATATTGCAGGCTCGGTTCGATTGAGCCTGTTCATGGACAGTAATGGAAATGCATGGTACTGTCCACGTCGCCTAGCCCCGGGTTGAGCGCAACTCAATATTTACACCAATAAACAGTACAATTTTGACCATCTCAAACGATGGTGTGCATATGGCGGTGGACATGGAACCTTCAACATTTGCGGTATTTTCAGATTAATACCATTCCATGCCCAGCGGCGTATGGTCCCCAGATAAAAGAATGCTTTTGCCCTAAACGAAAAAACAAAGGGCGGAACTAAACAGAGTAGAATTTTGACAGGGGATCTTAGAATGTAAATCCTGCATATCACAGACAACGCCAATGGCAAAATTTAAAAAGCAGGAAGTATATCCTTGGGGGTGATTGAACAATATCCAAATCTGCATTGGCTGGGAAATTGAAACCACCCATTTCAAAACTGGCCGAAATATTAAAACAAAAGTAATTTTAGAAGTACTATTAAAATAGTACATAATTATCGTGCTCAACGACCTTCAAAGGACGTAATTGATAACAGCACTGATTGAATGTACGGGGAGACATTTTACAGCCGCCACACGGCACAGACAACGCTACTGTGATATTGAAATAGATGAAAAGAGAACTTTGAAAGCCATCGAACACGACAAATATGAAAATATTGCAGTCTCGGTGAAAGAGTAAGAAAACTTGTTATTAATTTAAGACGATAATCTGTTATGATATCACTTACGTAAGTTTTCAGATTTTAAAGTACAGTAATTGACCATATTTACAATATATTTTAAAGTTAAAAGGGGAATAACTGAAAAATATTTTTGGAAGAGTTATTAAACATGCTAAAAAAGTAGGTCATGGTGATGGGCGTGTAAACATATCTTAATCAAGCACTTAGATTTGAACAAAGGCTGACACTGAAAATTGACATATTCCCCCGAAATGCAGCTTTAAAATCAAATTGGTATACATATGTTAAAAATTTGCCTCTGGAAGAGATGAAGCATACGGCATGTAATGTGAAAGATGAAAATAATCATTTGTTTAAAGTCTGTAAGTAAAAATTTCGATTAATAAACAAGTTATAGTAAAATATTACAATTTTTTTAGGAAATTTCTAAGATTAAAGGGGAGATTATCCTGTAAATATGATAATAAGAGTTATGGACACATACGCTCTGGATGATGATAAGGATTAATGTGAGTGATGAAAAGGAACACATCTGAAGTTTGATGTAAATCCCTCACTAAATAAAGAAGTTAAGCAAACCAAATGAGTAAGGGCACATAACTAATAACTAAAAGTTATCCAAGCGGAAAATCCTGACGATATGCACAACTAGACAAGGTGACAAACATTCCTGTGAAATTTCAAAATGAAATCCTCCAAAAGGTTTTAGAGATGAAGGATGGAGAATGTTTCAATAAAGAAGTTATAGCAAAAATGACTTAGGACCCATAACTAGGCCAAAAATAATCCAAGAGGAAATTCCTGAAATTATGCACAACTAGGCTTGGTGACAAGCATTCCTGTGAAATCCACCAAGAGGTTTTCAAGGTGAAGCGTGGACAAGGTTAATATATAAAAGTTATAGAAAAAATACTAAGGGCCCTTAACTCTGGCAATTATAATTCGAGCAGAAACTTCTGACGATATGCACAACTAGGCTTAGTGACAAAACATTACTTTGAAGTTTCAATGAAATCCCATAGGCGGTTTTGGAGATTAAGCATGAACAAGTTTTATTATAGAAGTTATATGGTAAAGACTAAGGGCCCATATCTTGGCCAAAATAATCCGAGCGGAAACTCCTGAAGACATACACAACTAGGATTGCGGACAAACACTCTGTGAAGTTTCAATGAAATCCCTCAAGCGGCATTGGAGATGAAGCGTGAAAATGCATTTGGATTCATGTGATTTAGTTGTACAACCGAGAAATAACTTTTTGAAACACTAAATATTAGAAAAGACATAAACTTTAATTTCAGACATTTCTGAATAAAATAGTAGAATACAAAAGATAAAACACCACATGTGTTTTAATAAATTTTAAAAAATATGTGCATATATATAACACGAATAACATTTCACGCGATTTTTAGGCAACCAAATCAGAATTCTGTTTGCCCAGTGGGCAACAAGAAAATACTGGAATTTGTCGGTCCCTGTTATAGTAAATAAAGATGTCATTTGGTTTATGTAATGCACCTATATAGTAAAAAATGAAGCGCCCATAACTCGGCTAAAAATATTCCAAGCGGAAATTCCTGAAAATATGCACAACTAGGATTGGTGACAAACACTCCTGTGAAGTTTCAATGAAATACCAGACTGACATTTCTACGGTCGGACGGTACAATTACTATATGCCTCCCTTCGGGGCATAAAAACAAACTTAAGATTGTTCCAGCTAGACTTCCGAAAATGTGTGTACCATGCCCTTAAATCAGATGGCCTTGCCAAAAATTCAGACAACTTTTAGATACAAAAATATTTCAGTAGGATTTACCCAACCACTATGATCTACAAATTGGACATCTCTTTGATTTCCCTACTCAACAGGTGTTTAACTATTAATGGTGTTCATATGGGATTTAAGTACAGGTTAGTGTTTACTAATGAGCATTTATAAAACTATAGTCTTGACTGATTTAATTGTGTAAATGCTAATTAATAAACATGAGCCAACTTCATAGTTGAAATTAAAATGTACTTTGTAAATCAATTCACTTAAGTAATTACTGATTTATAGAAATAAATTTCCCTACAATTTGAAAAATACTGCTATTCCATCGGACAAAATGTAATTTCAATAGAACAGCAGCAAATAATCATGCTTGCAGCAGTGTTTTCGTAATACATGTATCATTCCCTGGCCAAAAAAATAGGAACATTTACTGATATCTTGGTATTAATTTGTATACTAGTCAATTTTTAAAACAATTTTCCAGGAAAGTGCACTTTTAAACAAAAAAGAGATTGAATGGTAAAAAAATTATAACTAACTATTTAACTGGAAAGGTATTTTATGTTCACATAGCTATATGAAAATATGTGCAATGTATCATATCATGAATATAATGTGTTCAGAAACTACTTAGGGGTGGTTTTAAGTTAGAATAAGAAAACATGTGGATTATGGGACTACAAGTTACCCCTTCATTAATGTAAGTACTAAATGTTAAATACTAAAATGTTAAATACACTGCCCCACAAAGCTTTGCATAATTGATCGGACCATTGAATTCATAGCATTTTAAACAAAATTTGAAAAAAAAACTAAACCGTTTCAATATATCACTAATGATCGACCTTCTGCATATTTTTCACATGAATTTAGTATATAATTTATTATAGCCTGCAACCTCAATGAACAGTTCGTTAAACATGTTTTCATTGTAATGAAATTACAGCATTTTTGTAAACTGAAAATAACAATAAGCCATTACTCTTTAAACAATGTTCTCAGGTTAAATTCTTCTTATTATTGTCATCTTCATATCCTGTCTAATTTTCTTCCCAAGTTCGAACAAAAAATACACCAGAATGTGAATGAGGAGTTTTTGACATACAAATGGTTACGATTTTATTATAAAAACAGATGGGAAATATCCTTTCTTTACATACATCCAGATATCATGCCAGGCAGGTGGTCTCTGAAAGTTTGAAAGAAATCTACAAGAAATTCAATGAAATGTTAGTGACACAAAATTTCTGTGACTGAAATTAACAAGCAACCATCAGTCTGGTAAAAAAAGCTTGCAGGATGAAATCTTTTCTTAATTACCCAGTGTTTTTAAGGAAGAGTGGAAGACGCTGGACGCTGGTAAAAAGGGGAAAAACGCGCAAAAATACAAACTTGGGGAAAAATTAGTTTTTTTTATATACTCTTGCTTGTATTACCTACAGTTAATGTAAATGCTAGAGTTTATGCTTCTGACTGGTTTTTTACTTTAGCTTTCATTACCAAGCAGTCTATTTATCCTTCAGAGGCATGTCTCTTTGTTTTCTGTTATTAAACAGTACAAGTTCATAACTTGCTCACCTTCGGAGCCTGCTTAAATTGTATCTATTCATTTTGTGTTTTGAATCATAATCATGTCGGATGCAAGATTTCCAGAAAGGGGGTTCGTTTTGGGCAGTGCTAGGGTAGTTATCAATAATTTCAAACTTAATTGCTAAATTCCCCATTAAAATTAAGTATTGCTGCTCAAAAAGAGGATTCGAGCAATCCCACTCAACCCCCTCTAGATCTGCACCTGATAATATAACAAGAGACGTACGATGATAAATGATCATAAAATTTCACGGCTACATTGACTTTTTAATGTTAAGAGTCACTCCGTGTATTTGGACTTCAATGAATGACCCGGAATATACAATTCTTGGGATAAAAATGATTGCCCAGCACATTTTAGAATGTGTGATTCACCTGACGATTCTTATTTTGTGACAAAACATGGTGCCAGGTTCGGTTGTTCCTATTTTGCATAAATTATTATTCATCGATCTTTTTACCTAAAGTATCAGTCACATTATCCAGCGATGCGGTATACGATGGGCAACCGATGCATTATTTTTTATAAAAATGGATTGGTTGCCGGCCGGACACCCATAGTAATCTGACGGTGACTGAGGTCATCGGGTACATCGGTGGGAGTCATCGGTAGAAAATAAGTTGTAGTTAAAAATCAGCGATGTCTCCGCCGATGCCCCACATCGCTCTTCATCGGCAACCTATCATTAACACATCTTTCAAGGATCAACCGATGTATGGCCGAGCATCGTCCAGTGTTCGTTGAATCTGAGGCTCATCGTGGGTTAGTGGTGTGCAACATACATCGAGCGATGATCGGTCGATGTTCGACCAACCATTGGCACATAGTCCACCGATGTACGACCGAATTGCGAACGATGGTCACCATTGTATGACAGATGTATTATACAATGTATAAATGTATTATACAATATCCTACAATGTCTGTAATATGACCGGCAAGTAATTGTACGATATCTAACTCACCGCCAGGTCACCAGCCGAGCATTGTTGGATGATCGGTGAAGATTGCCCGATGTCCGGCCGGTAGTCGGTGCCACGCCGGTCAAAAAATGTTTCCCTTTGGAGACACTCGTCGTACGATCATCGGCAGGGGTAAACACGGCCTCCGTACGAAGCCTGTTGCTGTGACAGATGTGTTAAGGACTAATAGGCATGTGTGGTCGGAGATCGGATGTGAACATGGACATCGAAAAGCGGAGTTAGGGATTTTCTCAAAGTGTTTACAGCATATTTATGGAAATTATAATTTAAACTGAGGCAACATAAAAGTATGACTCACTGTTGACGAATGGTAATTGCGATAAAATAAAATTTCAGTAGGTTTGATATATGGAACAAGACACGAAATTTACAGGCCAAGAGAAGCCCAATGGCTGATTTTTCTGGGCATAGAACTACAATTATTGCATTCACAGAAATTGCTATTTACAACAGTGGACAGATTTGAAAGTGAATTTCTTAGTTACAGAATGATGCCCAGTAATTGATGCTAATGCAGCAAATCGGAGGCCAGTTGCCATTCCCCGGAAACTGTGGTTTGCCGTTGATAAAATTTATCCCAGCAAAACTCCGTTAACGACACCATTTTCTGCTTCGCAATGCGTCGTGCATATCGTTTAAACCATTAAGTCGATATAATATACAAGTTGAGCACGCAGTTGCGGAAATGAAACAGTAATTATGTTTTCATTTCCGCAACTGTGTGCTGAAATTGAATACTATATATCTACTTAATGGTTTAAACGATAATTATTATTAATGTATCTGTACTGTAAGGAGTAATCTAAGACACCGCCTTTCGCAGATTGTGAGATTTGTTCCAAAACGTGTATGCAGACGAAATGATATTGTGTTGATTTTATGAAATGTACACTTAAATCTTGATCTTTAAAAAAAGCCGAATGTATAAATAACTGTCAATAATTATCACCGTACAAACTTATGTGTCAGACAATAATGAAAACAATATCTTCCTACACTTTGGAACAGACAAAATATAACAATAATAAACAATATACATTAAAATGTTTTTACTTAAAAAAATAAAAATTGAACTTTAATATCACACGGAAAAGGTGAACGCGTAAAGATAAATTTTAAAGCAAGCTCGTCCATGTAATATCCCTTTGGATAATGACACTGTTTTCTAGACAGACAACCATTGCATTTTACAACGTGAATAAATAAGGCTCCCCAAAGCCGGTGTAACGTTATAAAGTAACCCCCATAGAATAATGACCCCCGGTCATTATTTTATATAAAATATTGACTCCGCGGTCATAATATTATGACTGGGGGGTCATAATATTATGACTCCTCACACGTAGAAAAATGACCCCTCACGTAGAAATGTGACCCCCTATAGAATAAGGACCCCCGACCCAAACCTCTATGGTACACTTAATTATCTCCATCGATAGGCATCGGAGGAGTAATGGCATCCGTCCGTGCATGTGTCCGTACGTGCAGGTTTTTTGACCACAAGTAGACGGAATTGATCCAAGCTTCAGGGATTACCACTACCGGTGCCTATTTGTGTGGAAAGAAACAATGGTTAAGGTCTCCGACCGAGAATCACTTGCCCCTCACCGTTGTGAGTTCGATGCCTACCAGGGTCGTGTATGGGTGACAGGCATACATACTGTGCGGCGCTCAGTTTATCATTTAAAACACAGGCGCTGGACTGCATAGGAACGTTCCATCAACAAGATACGCAACTACTTTTTGCAATTTACGGCCTGTTTGAATATTAATCATCAAAAAATATTTATAATCACAGAACTAGCTAGTTTTCAGGCGGCGAGGGTGGCTGGATTTCAATCTAGTATCTCTAGGCTTCTTACCAGAACTCGTCTAATCCTGATCTGATGTAACATACTTCGATAGCGTCCTCGCCTGGGAATCGAATCTGGGCAACTGGGTTAGGAGTCAACTACATAAACCACTCTGTGACTGAAACCAAATATCTATTAATTATACAAGCAGAATCACTGTAAGTGCATGTTTGTTAGTGGTTTGAATCATTTTCGTAGTCATCAATGTTGTATAGTGATTAAACGTCCCACACAGTGTAACTAGTGGAACTAGCAATGATGAAATAACTTAAAAATATTATTCTGTTTCCCTTTTCACGACCATTCGAAAAGTGGTTTTAGAAGACATTTAGCACAAAAAGGATAAGCAATGCATGCAAAAGATCTGAGTTACAGGTTAATTTACAGCAATCTCAGATTATTATAAATTTTCTTTCTTCCCTAGGACTGTATACCATTGGAACAACCTACCACCTACTGTTGCCCTCCTCCCTACCCCAGAGCAGTACAGTGCAGCTATATCTAGCATTGAACATGTCTCGCCCTAGTTGTACAGCCCCCTGATCTATCTAACGTCAGATGAAGTAGAAAAATGTTGTCTTTGAAGTTGAAACATATACAGCTACGTTAAAGCGACTTATGTATATAGTAATACAATGATGATAATTCAAATGAAATTCAAATGAAAGCAATTTTAAATTTCATTTCAATAGATGTAGACGCAGCTGCAGCATGCATCGGCTCCAGTTGAAAAAAAACAACAACAACAAATATAAAAGCCGTAGAAACACGACAGTGACTTGAATAGATATAGAGTTTGTTAGTAATAGGCTAGGTGGGGTCAATATTTTACAGATAAAATAGGGGGGTCATTATTTTATAAGGGGAGTCAGTATTTTATAGAAAGGGGTCATTATTTTATATAAAAAAATGACCGGGAGGGGGTCATTATTCTATGGGGGTCACTTTACCACGTTACACCGGCATTGGTTAAATGTCGAAATCTCGTTGCGTATTAATTCATATGCTTTTTACATGTTTTTAACCCGGAACTTACATCTTCGTAAAATTAAGAAAATGACAATTGAAAAGCCTAAGTTTGAATGAAGCATTCACGTATACATTAGGTAGTATGTGAAGAAAGTTATGTTTTGGATGAAACCCATCTATAATTCGGTCTCTTGATCAAAGACTGTTACGGAAAATTTCGTTAATTATTATTAAACTAATTATCATAACATTTATTAATTTTTATTCCATTTCAAAAATCTATTTTAAGGTAGATTTATGTTTTTTTTCTGGAAGATAATGGAAAATACTGATCGAAGATTCCTTGTTCTTCTAAAGAACCAACAAAGAAATAAAACTCAACGGGTTGTCTACGACACATCGTGCCGGCTCTTGAAACGAAATTGTTTACACGTTTAAATACATTTTAATCGTCCTTCCTTAAATCCGGGTTGGCCTTCGAGAAGTAAAATTTTATTCCACTTTTAAATACGTCACGTTGGCGGAAAGGAAATCACAAAAGAGAAATTATACAGTAAGAAACACATTTACACTTTGAGAAAACCCCTAATATTACTTCGTTATCCACTGTCCACAATCATACTCCGATTTAGGTCACACAAGTCTAATTGAACGATATGGACGGAGGCTGGGACATCGCTCACTCCACCGATTACCACCGGTCTACAGCCACCGGCCGAGTAATGTGACTAAGGCATAACCGTGCAAACAGGCCGCATCCGTTTATAAGCACGACGAAGACAATATACAACAACTAGCAATTTAGAGATTCTTTTTTGTTTGCCCGATGTCCAAGAATTTCTCGGTGATAAAACAGGACCGGCAGGCGCATGAGTTTAATAGATTGGTTTGTATTTTTCTAGTGGGCGGAGCTAATTGTTTTAACAATGTAGTTTTTACTATCTCCACGTAAATTTAGCGTAAATGGTGTGATCTGAGAGATTCAAGGCAGATTTTAAATTTACTAGGACTGTCTGTGATTTTCTTTTCGGAAGTGCACGGGACGTATGTTACTGAGAAATGCGGCCTACATGTCATTATTCTAGCCGTATTTTTACGACCTACGTTCGCAAACGGAATTCAACTGTTGCATGGGTGAAAGTTACAAATTCTGAAACACCTGAAATCCTAATACTTTGTCAATTTATATAGGGAAAAAAAGAAAATCAATACATTTTAGAAACACAAAAACCTGAATTTCAGACATAAATCTGAAAACTTTCACTCATGCTGAACATTGTAAAAATCCATTTAAAACTGATTGGCGCATTCTAGCTTTATTTCCAACATTTCGATATGTACCAGTAATTTTAAGGTTGTAGAACTGTCACTTTTGCTGAATGGGATTCTGCTGTTTTTTATTTCCAAGTACATACATTTAGACATCTAAACAATAGTTTTTAAAAACATTTACCGCGCGTAACTCAAGAAATTCAGTATTTTAGAAGGGACCCCTCTGTTCTGAAATTAGGGCTGTAAAATCAAACATACCAGAAGCTAAGATCATCTCCATTTCTTTTAAAGATTCTGTGATATAAAGGCTAATTGTTAAAATCACACATACATGAACAGGAAAAACAAGATTTTGTTTGGATTTTATTTCTAACCTTTTATAAATTGAGTTTTTTAAAGTACATTTTTTCCGAGCTGCAAAAATAAGCAAGTTTTTGTGATGTGGATTTTACATGAAAAAGGTTTAACTAAAACTAAAAATTAAGCGTTAAAATTATCACTTTACAAGGGGAAAAGTGATTTTCGTTTGGGAAATTTTTTTCCAGGGGAAGACGCCGACTATTGGCATCAGTTTGTTAAGAAAAAAAATCCTGTGACCATTGACAAACCCTGCCAGATCAATGATAAAAGCTCGAAAAAAATTCACTAGTGAGTAGATGAGGAAGTGCCACAAAATTTTACTGAATAACAAAGCACCATAACTCTGGTTAAAATGTTTGCAGGAAAAAAAAAACAAATTTGACGGCATCTACATATTCTCTCTACATATCCAGTTTGCAAGTTTGGAAGAAACTGTCTGATAGTAAATGAAATAGATGAAAAGGGAACTTCGAAATCCATCGAACACGACAAATAGGAAAATATTGCAGGCTCGGTTTGATTGATCCTGTTCATGGACAGTAATGGAAATGCATATTATTGCCAACGCCGCCAAGCCCCTGGTTGAGCGCAACTCAATACTTAGGCCTACACCAATAAATAGTACAATTTTGACCATCCCAAACGATGGTGTGCATATGGCGGTGGACATGGAACATTCAATGCGGTATTTTCAGATTAATACCATTCCATGTTCAGCGACGTATGGTCCCCAGATAAAAGAATGGGTTTGCCCCTCAACGAGAAAACAATGGGCGGAACTAAACAGAATAGAATTTTGACAAGGGATCTTAAAATATAAATCCTGCATATCACAGACAACGCCAAAGTCAAAGTTTTAAAAATAAAAGCAGGAAGTATATCCTCGGGGTGATTGAACAATATCCAAATCTATATTGGCTGGGAAATTGAAACCACCCATCTTAAAACTGACCGAAATATTAAAACAATGGTAATTTTAGAAGTACTATTAACATATTACATAAGTATCGTGCTCAACGAATTTCAAAGGACGTAATTGATAACAGCACTGATTGAAGAGTTCATGCCACATTTTTCTGATTAACGTCTTTGAGGGTTAAAAGGAATAAACCATTACTGGTATCTTGACAGAATATTTAAATAGGAATGGCTTGAAATATTTTCAGAAGTTAGTTGAATAGGTTTAGCATTCAATATATAACCAACATATTATTAGTTTTTTATGCCCCGAGGGGAGGCATATAGTAATTGCACCATCCGTCCGTCCGTCTGTCCGAAATGTCAGTCCGGTAAAATCTTGTCCTCGCTTCTTCTCCAAAACTGCTTGAGGGATTTGATTGAAACTTTAAATCTTCCGCGTCTTCTGTCCAAACATCGCATAAAATAAAAGTCTGCAGCCATCAGTTCGTTAATCACGTATTAATTTATCTTCGGTGAGCTCTTTTAACATCAAAATGATATTATTACAGCTTTTAACAACACCTCGGGGTACGTTGATGATTTATTTAATATAGATAATAATCATTTTCCATCACTGGTTAATAAGATTTATCCTAAAGAACTATAGCTTAATAAGGCGAACACTTCGGAAACGCAAGTAAACTTTCTTGATTTAAATCTGTCCATTGAATATGGTTACGTAACTACTAAAATATATGATAAAAGAGATTATTTAAATTTAATATAGTAAATTTTCCATTTTTAGACGGCGATGTTCCTCGTGCAACATCTTACGGGGTTTATATCTCACAGCTTGTTCGCTTTTCAAGAGCATGCAACGATGTTAATGATTTCAATGAACGTAAACTTTGCATTACAGAAAAACTTTTAAAACAAGGTTATCGGTATCACAAATTAAAGAAAATCTTTTACAAATTTTATACCCAGATCTAAATAAAAAAAATACAGGTGCAGTTGAAAATCACTATTGCAACAAGGTATTTCACAGCCAGTTTTTAATTTAGTTTATAAACTTAAGTAGATAAAAGGCAATGTTAATTTCTCCCGGTTATTCGTAAAATCCATCAGTAAATTTAAAAAGAAAGGTTACCAACACGATATTTTACAGCGCTCTGCAGGCCTGGTGATTAACCCATATACAGTTTATCATTATGCTTACCTCTTTGGTTGCACGACGGTGGCAGGGGTTTAAGAGTTTATGAAGGTTTGTGGGGAAATCTTTTTTTAACAGAACCTAGAAGCTCGTTTTCTTTCTTTTATACCTGTCATCGTGTTCTTGCTGAGTTTACTCCAGGAGCTCTGGTCTCGGTAAGATTATCGAGTACCCGCCCTTTGGCTTTGCAATGCTATTAGCTTCTTATGTTTTATATGTTTGTGTGCTTTTGCATTGAGCTGATGGGTGGGTTGGAGTTATTTCACCAAGACAACTAGTACTTGTTTTGTGATATGAGAACCTGTTGGGGCAAGTGTGAGGTTGGTGCACCCTAGAACCTGGTTTAAACCCACAGTGGCAATTTGATTTGCCACTGACCGTTCCCAGGCAGTAACCCTTTGGATTCTCATTTTTGTTAATTCTTTTTTAAAACTGATAATTTTATTAACCATGCACTCTCTTCTTCTTCTTGACTGTGTGGGAAGGCTGTTTTTCTGAATGTGGCAATTCCTGCTATGCATATTTCACCATTTTTTAATGACAGGTCTGCAGATGGTTCATTGTACTAATTTATTTAAAAACAATTCAAATTTACACAATTACACTATCACCATTAAAATCTCCTATTCTTCGAAAGTATAATATTTCTACACCAATTAAATTGAATGAAGGAAGACGCAGATCTTATCCATTTTTTTTCAAGTGCAATGCTTTAATGAGGTGCAGATGCTTTAATTATTCGAATTTTAATTCTATTTTTAGATCCACAGTTAACGGTAGAACATTCTCTGTTAACATTAATAGTGATATAGACGGACAAACTGATTAATCACAAAGTGGAGTTCAGATGTGCAAGGGTCATGGGGAGAGTAGCGTGCTGCTCGAGTAATATGAGTTATGACAGCCAGACTAGACCAGGAATTTATCTTCATACCCTGTCAAGAGACCAAATAACTATATAATAAAGAGTCAGGGCTCTGCTGTTGAACAGAATGATTTTTAAAAACAAATTGAATAATTCACATCAATATTAAATCAAATTTTCAAAA
Organism: Corbicula japonica; assembly: GCA_038501625.1. NCBI lineage: Eukaryota > Metazoa > Mollusca > Bivalvia > Venerida > Cyrenidae > Corbicula > Corbicula japonica. Next base: position 28,897 of record JAZAYU010000296.1, read on the forward strand.
TCAATGGAGAATGATCGAGTTCTGTGCATTTTACCCCTTTTCTTCAGGAGGGTAAACTCAGTTTAAACTTTATTATTTCTTTGGTGCTCTGTTACTGTTTCTAGATTTACTGTGCTAGAACAATTTTCTATTTGATGCATCAAAATAAATCATATGTTTACTTAAATATTCATTTCCAGAATTTATTCTGTATTGTATTGTGGCATCTTCTTTTGTTCAATAGACTTTATTCTATTCTGTTGTGCAGAATTATTGTAAATAAGTTATACAATACTTAAATAACCTACAGGTTCTAAGAAGTTCTTTAATTCCAAGGTATTTTGATCTGCAAAGATAAGGTATAACACCCTATTTGACCCTATGGCCTTTAGTGCACTAAATGTTGTAAATGACCTTGAATTTTTTGTTTCCCTCCTAAATAAGATAATTTCTCTTAACATTGGAATGCAGTAATGAAAATGTGTTGAGAAATGTAAATTTCGGTCCTTAGAAATTGCAACTGTTCATTTAAAATCTAACTTGTGGAATTCTGTGTGAAACTATTGTATCTCACCTATGAAAATATTTTTCTGTAAAATATACAAGTTCTGTCTTTTGTAAGAGCAAAATTTTTCACAATCTAACTTAAATATTTGTCATCTGATCTGTGCAGTAAACAGAAACTTTCAAGATACAAAGTTTAAGCCAGTTACAATAGTTTCGCATAGAATCAAAACATGCATGAGAGTTACAATAATTTAATAGCAATTATGACTATATCTTGGCACTTTTTAAACTTTTTGTTATAATATTAATAGTACATGTAGGTATCCAGGAAAGAGTCTGAATGGACACAAAAAAACAATTTTTGACCAAAATGTCACAACAGCTTCGCTTTTAAGAGTTGAATCACCTTTTTTCTTTAATGTGTATGTTCTTCCCAGCTTTATGAGCATAACTCATTGACCTCTAGGGTCCCTATTCTCTTAAATCCAAAGATTTTAAAAACAACACTGTTGTTTCAATTAAATTTATTCTCTGTGTGATTATACTTAACATTTTAAAACTGATAGAAACATTTCTGGCAAACATGCTAAATATGTAACATACACACTACAACAACAGGCAAAGTAATTGGGCTACATATTAACCCTTTCTTCCATATACATGTATACGCATTTTTATACACGTGCAACAAGTGTAGATCCAGATCAGCCAGAACATCTGTGCCATCTGCTCAGGATCTGCACTAGTTGCATTTTGGTCAGCAATAACCTAATAAATCATAAAGCTAACAGTGCAGATCCCGATCAGACGGCATGGATGTGCTGACTGATCTGGATCTACACTGTTGGCCAATGCAATAAAGGTGTGTCTATGGAGGAAAAGATTAATTAAGAGGCCACATTTCAATCATATGTCATAATTTAAAGAGGGAATGGATTTCACCCAAAATATTTAATCAATAGGATGTCCTATTAAAACCGGGTCCATCCATTTATTGTTCAAAGCAGTTTCTGGGAAATGTACTGAACAGCAAAGTACATCTATGCTAGTTGCGAAATTCCTCTTTCAGTTAACTATCTACAACCACAGGTCAAGTTAGTCTCTGAAATCTAGGGCACAACATCATAAACCTGAGACCAGTTTTGAATCTCAAGCATCTGATTGACTGAAATGGCTATTGGTTTCCATTTCAGCCAACCAAATGCTCAAGATTTAAGACTGGTCTCCAGTTTTAGCTTTATGATCTCAGGCCCTGGTCTAGTTCATTATTTCAGTTTAATGATCTTTGATTACAGTAACTCTTATAAAGACGGTCACTTCTAGATGTACAGCCAACTAAAAATGTTAACTTCTGTGAATCACAAGACTACTCTAGTAAGAACTGATACTTGCAACTGAATTTTTAAAACAATCCTGAACAAAGATGATTAATGAGGCCTGGTGGGATATAAATATCAGTACAAGCAACAACACAGATTTGATAAATGAACATACATGTTTGGACTTGCAAAAAATCAAAAATTAGAAATGTTTCATGTGTCCTGTGGACACAGATGCCCCAGCTTTGCTACTGATAAAATACAAACATGATTTTTTTTATTTTAATTGGTGACCTTGACCTTGAACAAAGGCTGGTTCTTGCACAGAACATATTGCCATATCAGGGTGAACACCAATAACAAATTATTTTGTACTCTCTTCATTCGTATAGACATTACACTCTGGAAATGAAATCTCTATTTTAAAAAACAGTAACTTTTACTGCAAACCTAGGAGGCTCAGACATTTGTGTGACATTTTGCCAGATTTATATTTAGTGACCTTGACCTTGGACCTAAGCAGCTGTGTCTTGTCATCTCCATCACATGTGCCAAGCTTTTTTGAAATCTGTTCATCCATAATGAAGTTATAACTTCAAGAATCCTAACACACACACAAATTACCAAACCAACACACTGACAAGTGCAACTCTTTATGCCCCACTATTGTATACTTAAATGCAAAAGAAACTGTGCACTTTTCATTTTTGGATAACTTTGATTCTAAAAGTTGTAAAGTTGCAAAATTTAAAATAACACTATCGGACGTCACGGTGTATTCACACACCAAGATATTGGTCAAATAATAGGTACATTTTAAGTAATAGCCTGATTTGTAATTTCGCACAATTTCCACGTCCATCATGTATACATAGGCACAGGAGGTAAAACTTGCTGTCTTTACATTCATTTGCACATGTATAGTGCGAATATCACTTAAGAATTAAAAATTTTCAAGCAGCTAATATGCCATGGCTTTCGGAACGTCAGCGTATTGACGCTTTGATGATGCTGGGCAGCGTTAACTCTGTTGTAGCAGTTTCAAGGGCATTTAATTGCCATAGAAACACTATAATGTTGTTGAGAGACATATTTGCTCAAACGGGGACTATTGTCGACCGACCTCGACCCGGTAGACCATGTCTTCCAGCAAACGTCATACAGCGTTATGTTAACTCAATGAGGCGGCATGTTGTGAAAGTGGTTGGACAGAATGGCGGACACACACAATATTAATGCATTTTGCATCAATTTAGATCGAAATTCAGTAAATCAACACAAGAAAATCCTCTCTCGGTTATTTGTGTAATTTTAGTTTTGACACCTACTGTATGTCTACCCGTCGTACACTTAGGTACAATAAAACACGACTACAAAATTACATTTATTATGAAGACAAATGAATATCCTTTAAAATGATACCAAACATGACAACATTCCATCCATAAATTCTGAGAAAATCTAAAAATGAAAAGTGCACAGTTTCTTTAGTGTTTAAGTATATATGGAGGGAACGTAAAAATCAAACATATACAGTGATGATGTCACATGAAAATGGCACAATTCTTGATCTAAGGTAGGGTAATATGATAACAATTGCAAATTTTTGCTGTTGATGATGCAATACAATTTTTTATAAGTTAAGATTATCAATCAGAATAATAATGCGGATAAATGAATTTGATTTCAATGCACAGACTATAAACATAAAAACATGTCACTGGGTAGTGAAAGCATTACTTAAGTGCCCAACCAGTTTCAGCCTTGTGAGTGAAGGTAGCTTGATACTTGATATTGCAGGATCCAGTTTCCTGAACAGAACAGAATAGACAGACAACCAAGTGTAAATCGCTATTCCCCACTGGTGAAACTGGAAGAGGACTAAATAAAATGCTATTAAAGACAAAAAGACATCAAAATAAATAAATCTTATTGCTTCTATTAAAACAATTCAACTAAACAAACATTTGAATAATAGAATTATTCCAGTTTTTGTAAGCTATACTTTGTTAATACCAGTATCCTTCACAAAAATCTAATATAGGTAATCAGGTAAAAGTAACACAATGCTGACACAGAAATAAAACAATTCTACTACCAGGTCTGAAGGTTATAAAACTGAGCTTGGAAACCAGTCTCAATTCAGACCAGTCGCCATTTCAGCCAATCAGATGCTTGAGATTTGAGACTGGTTTCCATGCTCAGCTTTATAACCTTGGGCACTGACATCAACATCTGAAAGATGATGTTGGCTAATCATTAGTTTTTATGAAAAAAGAAATTTGAGCTGTGAAAAAACCATCAAACCTAAGCCAAAAAAAATAAATAAACCAAGCATATTTATGTCTTTAAATTGTGGAAAGTTGTACCCCAGATTAATGGTCATTTGCGACGTTTGTGTAAAATTAACATCTTCATATATTTAACCATTAACTCCATGGGATATGGCTTTTGTCCAAAGTGATTAAGATCAGCTAACATATCAGTGCCATCTGATCTGTTTTTACACTTGTCATTTTTCAATTCATGTAGTTATTTGTGACCAAGAAGCTTATGGTATAGATCCAGATCAGATGGCACAGATGTGTTTGCTAATTCTACATTGGTCTCAAGTATGACAAAGGCTTATCCATGGGGTAAAGTATTCTTATTTTCTACCAATTCTTGTGATTTGATTTTTTTCTTTTTTTCTAGGTTTTCAGGTTACATTTTTCATTAAAGAATATAAGGAAACTGCTGATATCTTAAAAACAATATGTAATTTGGTTAAAAAGAATATGCAGTTTCAAATAAAGAAAAACATCAACAACGGTCTATTGTAGCTAACATCTGTTGTAAATTTGGAAGAAATAAATATATTTAAGCAACAAAACCTAAATAGTATTTTACACATAACTTAAGATTTTTTAATCTTCCACAAAAAAATCTATTTAACAGTTCAATTATCAATATTATAATAATGTATATTACTTCATTAGGTTACAATTTGCAGCTCTATTATGCTGGAATGTAACAAAAATCACATGTTTTAATAGCTGTAACACTAACATCGACAAATAATATAAAGGCAACAGAACAAAGACAACACATAATTACTGCCTCAATGAAGTTAACATACCTTCAACTAACAAAGGTTGTTCATTTAACAATCAAGCAAAAATTATGAAACAAGGCTATACCATTTGACTTAAATGTCCTGACTGGAGCTTAATTCTGAAAGTAACGCAAAGGTAGGAAATGAAACATTAGCAGCAAAATGGTAGGGGAAGGGAAGATGAAAAGCACTTGTTTTAGAATAGAGAGCATTGTTTCATGTAACAAGCAGTAATTTATAACAAATACCAAAGTCTTTCATGTAAAACTGTCTTTATTGTCAGACTGGAAATGCCATAGCGAGACAACTCTGCAAGTCTGAATTCCAACACAGCACTTACTGTATGAACATCAAAGGTCTTATTCAACCAAACTGGCTTTGTATTTCCAACTGCAGAAATACAATAGGTATTAATTAATTTTGCATTCATTTTGGGCTTCATTAGGGAAATTGTGCAAAATTAAACGTAATATAACCGCGAAATTGCACACATCTGCACAAATTAATCCCGCTACCCCACAAAATGTTTTTTGCAGCTAAAATTCTTGCGAAAAAGTGGAACCATAGTAACCATGATAATCCCTTTGAACTAATAATATTAGACTATTGACACATTTCAATGAAAATGTCGACAAGCTATCCTGGAAGCATTTTCGTTTCAGATTTGAATTTTGTTAATACATTCACGAAAAGCAATATGCTTCTTTGACAGAACAGCATGCTTCAAAGCTTGCATCTAGTGTTAGTATAACATGAATTCTTGTCAGGGTTGGGCGGTAAATACCACCCCCGGTATTTGCCGGTGGTATTTACCGGTATTTACCGCCCTGGAAAATACTCCCAAAAGTGGAAAATACTGGAAAATACTGGCAAATACTACTCAGATGAGTTTTTTTGCCTTAAAATACTGCAGAAATCTTAACTTAGTTGACTGTTATTAATGTATAATCATAATAATAATTAAATTACTCATATATTTTAATTAAATTTCATATCAGGTTATCACTTTAAGCACTTTAAAGTAAAAATAATTCTTACAGAATTGTTTTTTTTTACTCTAAGAACCAAAAATACAGCAGGTAAGAAATTAATGCTGATCCACCTGTGCACCTGGCCATTGACACAAGCAAGGCCATAATGTCTAGTCTATTAAAACAACATTTCAGGGGGCTGTAATAGCCAGGGGCAACAAAGGCAACAGTAAAGTGTCATAAATAACCTACACAATTTGTCTAGGTGCAAGTAAGTGGTTGTGTATTGGTGTGACTGCAGAAAGCTGCCAAACTGGTGTTCTGTTACAGGTATCTTAGGGGGAAAGAAGAGATTGACTGGTAGACAGAGGCTTCTTTGTATCTAAACCTTATTTGTTATTGTATTCATATATATTTATTGTAAGTTGTGTACATTACTTGTTTATAATTAAAATTAACCCTCTAAAATGCTGACTCCATTATTGTTAATAATTGAAATTTGAATTTGTCCATATGCTGACTAAAATAATAAGGGATACATTGTATTGTATAAATTCCATGGATGGTCAATTCAAATGACCACTTCTTCAGTACTTAAATTTTTATTTATTATGGATAAAGTGATAAAAGTGTTAAACTTAAGTATAAATATAATGGCAATTAATGGGAAAACTTGAAATTATCTATATGAATGCTGATAATAGAAAATATTGTATAAATTCCAGACTGGTAAATTCAATTGACCAGTATTTGCCAGTATTTGCCGGTAAATACTGGTAAATACCGCCGGCATGGACAATACTCATAATTGCCCGCATTTTGCCAACCCTGATTCTTGTACTACTGGCACAACAAGCCTGTATTCAAACTACTTATCATTTCTGCACAAAGCAAGGACTTACAGACATAGACCCTGATACACAGCTGTGGCACAAAGGAAAATAGGTATATTTGTATACATTTTATCATTTTGTACTAAACGTTAAGTCACTCTCTACCATACTGAGTAAACACACAGATGCTATTCTGCCATTTTCAAAAATAATACAACATATAGTAGAATTTTAACATACACAAAAAAGACATCTTATCAGGGACCACAATTCAGTAATTAATTCATCAACAATTCTGAAGTTTGTGATATGTCATAGTTGAACAAGAAACAGTGAACAAACTAATATTAAACTGGATCTCCAAAGCAGTTTCAATTTCATTATCTGACATAACTTATTACATATCATCCACGTCATAAATGAATTTTGCATTTGTTGTTTTGGTAAAACACAAACAAAACAATTTGAGTAGAAATCTAATTGCACCATATTCACCGATAGCTAGTGATGCCTTTATTAAATCTTTTGTAGATATAAAATCCAGCAACTACCAGTCCTATGCCACCAACACCAATAAGAAATACTTTCATAGAGTTAGAGGATTTAGGGGGGTCTCTCCTGTTGCTGTCTCTCTGCTCATCTTCTCTTTGTTTCTGAAACAACAAACAACAACAATACTGAACAAAATGATAAACCTAACCATAAATTATAATTTTAAGCTATTTATCAATTTTGACCTGTTTAACCCTTTATCTTTTATGCATTTTTACGCATGTGCAACCTGTGTAGATCCAGAATAGTCGGCAAATTTGTGATGCCTGATCAGGATCTGCACTGGTCGCATTTTGGTAAGAAATAACAAAATAAATCAAAAAGCAAACAGTGAAGATGGCTGTGCTGGCTGATCCAGATGAGGAAAGGCTTAAATTAATGATGTCATTTTCTACATGATGTAAAATATATGAACAACTCAATATGACAATACTAGATGTGTGTTCTTCTGATCACACTTAAAAATGTTAACATTATGCTTAGACAATTTTGTAATGTTAACATTATCCTTAAACTGTAATAACTTCCAAGCTTGTAAATAATATAAGAAAATCCAGTATGACATCAAACCTTTATGACATCACTGACAGTGACTTTTTGGCACACTTTTTGAATAAAAATATTTAAATTTTTTTTAAATGTGTCCTAGACAATTTTAATGCAATTTTCAGTATTTTAATACTTACCAAAATTTTGGCTTGTGCACCATGCTCAACCACTAATGTAACAGTTTCTTTTGCTCGAGTGAAACAACTGACAGCCTCCTCATGAGTAACACCTATCAGGCTCTTTCCATTTATCTGGAGAGGAATTAGAAGCATTAACTACAGAAATAACTGAACCTGTACCCAACACCATATAACATTTTCGCTGATAAAAGTATATTTTGACACAAAATTTGATTTGTGGATTTTTTGGAACCGGCAATGAATATAGTATACAAGTATTGCACTGGCAGTAGTACCATACTAGCATTGTGAAATGCCAACAGCAACAGTTTACAATAGAATATTAGACCTTCCAGCTTAGTTTGTTTTTTAAACTCACTACTTTTAGTTCTTGGACAGAAAAATTGTGCCAGCTCAAAGAGTTACTCAGAACTTTAAATCAAAGCCTACATTGAAGTAAATTTCTAAGATCTATATTTTGATTTTTAATTTACCATTAAAATTTTGTCTCCCTCCTTTAATCTGCCATCACTGAAAGCAGCGCCATTTTCTCGGACTTTGGTCACAAATATACCATTGTCTCCAGGTATATGTGGATTATCAACACCTCCTCTTATGTTGAAACCAAGACCTGAAATCATGTCCATGATACAGTACAGTATATCATTGAAGTACCGGTAAATATAGACCAGATACTTTGGTACTTATTTTAGGATGGTAGACTAGTTATTTCATTTTTAGATTTTACATTAAAAGTACATGACATGATGTATTGTAAATATGGCCAAGCATTCACAATTTTAAGCAATCAGGAATTTACATAAAGTAAATTCTCGAATTAACCAGTACAGTTAATCACCTTATTTACCATATATTTTATTTTAAAAGTGGAATTCATAACTGAAAAATATTTTTGGAAGGGTAATCAAACATGCTAAAAAGAAGTAGGTTATGATGATGGATGTGTAAATATACATGTATCTTAAAATAAGCATTTAGAAGTTAAAAATAAACTTAATAGCGCTCCAGCTAGGCTTAAAATACCAAACTTATGTGTACCCCACCTTTGAATCAGACGGCCTTGCCAAATATTCAGAAAAATTAACAGCAGCAATTGATCAATATTTGCTTGCAGTAGTGTTTTTGTAATATATGTGGCATTCCCTGGCCAAAAAATTAGGAACATTTACCGATATCTTGGTATTAATTTTTATAGTCAATTTTTAAAACACATTTCCAGGAGAGTGCACTTTTACAAAAAATAAATCCAAAGGTGAAACAATTAAGTTGTCGCCGACTTTTGAACTGGAAAAGTATTAAATGTTCACATAGCTATATGTGCAATGTATCCTATCATGAATATAATGTGTTCAGAAACTACTTACATGTAGGGTTGCTTTTAAGTTAGAACAACATAACATGTTGATTAAATTGTTTTTGGATTGCAAGTAAGCACTTTGTTAATGTAAATACTAAAATGTTAAATACACTGCCCCCTTTTCAAAGCCTTGCATAACTGATCAGACAATTGAATGCATATTGTTTTAATCAAAATTTGAGAAAATATTAAACTGTGTCAATATATCACTAATAATCCACCTTCTGCATATTTGTCACATGAATTTAGTATATAATTTATTATAGCATTCAAACTCAATGAACAGTTTGTTAAACATGTTTTCATTGTAATGAAATTACAACATTTTAGTAAACTGATAATAACAATAGGCCATAACTCTTTAAACAATGTTCTCAAGTTAAATTCTTCTTATTATTGCCATCTTCATATCCTGTCTAATTTTCTTCCCAAGTCTGAACCACAAAAATTCCACCAGAATGTGAATGAAAAGGTTTGACATACCTAAATAACGAAGGGTTACAATTTAAGTAAAAAACAAACAAATGGAAATATCCTTTCTTTACATCATACATCCATATATAATGCCAGGTGTCTGTGGAAGTTTGAAAGAAATCTAGAAACATTTCAATGAAATGTTTGTGACACAAAATTTCTATGACTGAAATTAACAAGCAACCATCAGTCTGGTAAAAAAGATTGCAGCATGAAATCTTTTCTTAATGACCATTGACAAATCCTGCCAGATCAATGATTAAAGTTTGAAAGAAATTCACTAGTGAGTAGATGAGGAAGTGCCACAAAATTTTACTGAATAACAAAAGACCATTTTAGCAGGAAAAAACAAATTTGACTGCATCTACATATCCTCTCCACATATCCAGTTTGCAAGTTTGGAAGAAAACTGCCGGATAGTAAATGAAGAGTTCATGCCACATTTTTTTCTAAATAACAAAGGAACATACATTTATCTCTGCCAGACTCTGGTACAATGCTGTCAGGTAATCTTGCACACCTAAGCATTATCCGATATTTTTACTGATCTATAATGGACAAATGTGTCCTTACTGTTTGCCTGTTTTCAAAAACCTTTCATGCATGTTATGACAAAAATGTTTTGGTTATGAATCTTTAAATATGGGGAATTATCAATGTTTACCCTTACCACCATGTTTTACCCTAGCATTTAAATGTAATCTTGCACACCTGAAAGAAATGATGTCACAGCAGCGGAATAATTTAAAATATTAAGTGTCTATGAGGAACCATTAGTTTCCTATTGTTTTATACCGGTATTTTTTTTATCTATTAATTTGATACTAGAAACGAGGCACTTTACGCTTCTGCATGAAAAATATATTAAGCCTGGATTATTGCCTTGACATTTTTAGACAGATTTGCAGGAACTGACGAAAATGCGGTCTGAATTCACCTATTTTTACAAATAATATAGAAAATTTGAACTTGTTTAAGGGTCTGAATTTGTTTCAAAATGTGTTTCAATATCCATGTCTATCACAGGACACATATTTTTTTACTAGATGATGGAATAAGAATTTAAATTATTGGAAAATATGTCAGTGGGCGTATTAATGAAAAATTAATTACTATGATGTAAATATCTTGGAGAGGTATTAATTATCAACATGTTTACCTTTTAGACGTTCTAACATAGACCCAAAAATAATCGTTTGTTGAGATATTTTCACAACGCTACTGTAAAAACACTTACGGGGATGTGAGCAGATGACGCAACAGGCTGGTAATTATGCTTGATCGAGCTTATAAGCTAGATCGGGCTTAGTAAGCCCGATCTAGCTTATACATTTCAATAGAAAATGACAAACCAAGGTTGTCAATATAAACCTGGTCCTATTATATAAATAAGATTTGCAAATACTTATATTTCATGTAAAACTTTTAATATTTTTTGTAAAAAAACATACTTGAATGCAATCATATTTTTCACAGATACTGACATTAAAACTGATGACAATATGTAATAATCTTCATTGGAACATGGAAAAGTATGGCTGCTATTTATTGAAATACATAAAACAACTTACTTTCATTTTGGAATTATATGGATGCCACAAAGGTTTCACTGTTCCCGGTGTCAACATCACAATTTGCAAAATACCCAGCGAAATGTTTATATTATATCAGTAAAATTTTCCGCCAAAATATGACAATTGTAAGGAATTTAGGAAATCGTGGAAAGTTAAAAAATGTTTACTTTAAACTAACCAGTGTTTAATGATGACAATTGAAGCAGCGTAATCCAAACATGATGTAAACTGTGTAAAATAAAAGCAAGAAGTAACATTCAAAATAACTATTCCTGTCACAAGATTATATAAGAAAACAAATATTGGTTTCCATTTCGTTTGCTGTGTGCATCCGTATTCGAACGTATTTTATCACTCAACGATATTTTCAAACAGCCTGTACCTAAAGTTACTGCAACAAGAAGATGCTGACAATAAAGTGTTTTCGGCTACTCTTTATTGTTTTAGTCTATTGAATGTCCAAAATGGCGCCGACAGAGGAAGTTTAGAAAAATTATCGCCGAAAATGAGAAAATACTGCCCGATGTGAAATCCTGCTATACGCTACATATGTAAAAAAGGTGATATTTAACTTCATTTAAGCATTAAAGTTTAAACTGTTAAATGAAAGTAGAAAATGTGAATTGGGTCCGAAAGGGGCCGCAAAACAGTACACAATGTAGTTCTTTTAGCTTGCACCGTTGACGTAAACAGCCCGAACTGACATTATATGAACCTTGGTTTGTCATTTTCTATTGAAATGTATAAGCTAGATTGGGCTTACTAAGCCCGATCTAGCTTATAAGCTCGATCAAGCATAATTACCAGCCTGCTCAAGTAGTCCTATAAATATGACGTCGTAAATGCTTATTTATCATTTTTTATTATCGCCAAACGCAGTTTTCGTGTCGCATGTTCCGACCGATTTTCAGTCGGGACAATTATCTAAGTTATCTGCAAATTAACAACATGACAGGCCTAAATATAGCAATATTTCATCAATATTACTATTATTCTTGCTTCAGACACAAAAATTACTTACATTTTCCAGTTATAATCCACGATAATCCATTTTAATTTCCACCACAGTATTTTTGTATATGTGGCTCTCAGCCGTGTAGACATTGCTCGATTCTGATTGGCTCATGCAAATCATGCATCCGCCTCATGTTATACAGTACTAATTAGACGAATCACAAATAAATAGATGTTTTTTATAATATAAATCATACTTCCATATAAAATCGGACAGAAATATATATTTTCTTGATAATTAAAGTTAGCTTACAATAGTTTGATTGTTTTTCTTACTGTTCAAGGACATAACCTGACGATTGAAAATATTATTTTCGTCTACGAAATTTTTACGCAACTGTCAATCAGGAATATGTCAAGTGAAAGTTCTGCATAAACAGTACAGGGTTCTCCCCAGGCCATTTTAGCGTAGCGGACCCGCTACGCTTAAATTTTAAATCCATAAATCCGCTATCCCTAAAATTAACCGCTATGCTTTAGAAGATCAGCGCTACGCCTAATTTCCTGCTGATAAAGTTTTAGTGTATTCCAACAAACACAGTAAAGTGTGTCAATTATGTTCATTGCCCGAAGCGTCAGAGATAAATCCAGTCATACGTCACATGATCTGTATCAGTAGACGCTCGCGCTATAGCATGCAGTTAAAACTGATACATTATTAAGACGGTCAAGGTCGTATTATATAAATCATAGGGAAGCAGACGCCGTATATTGGGAAGATTAGAATAATTGCAATTACCTGTGCGATGCATGTGTCACTTAAGGGATTAAGTGGATGAAAGATACTACTCGCGATGATAAAATGATTGCTGTAAATTAACTGAACAATTGATGGGCTGGTAATTGGCAGTTAGCGAGAATGTCGGTAGCTTTTGATGTGTTTTGAGTAAGTATTGATGACAATACATTTTTGTTCACAGTTTTCTTAGCAATTTAAAGGTGATAAGTAAAACAATCTATAAGAACTGATTGCTAAACCAGTGAGCCTTATTCTTTAGATCCCCTTCTTGAAAGGCAAATAACAATATAAAGCTAGTTTATTTGTCTGTCTGTCTGATAAAAAATGCTTAAAAAATCACTAATCTCTCCTGAACTTGGTCCTTAAACATCAGAATGATAGGTTTTCTGTGAACTTGACCAATGATTAAACTTACATAAATCAATATATTTGATGTAATAAAATAAATGTTCTTTTATAAATGCCTTCTTTATTATTTAACCAGCAGAATGGCTTAGAATAGCATGAAATAATAATAAAAGAGGGTAAAACTACCAAAAACTTCCCCGCAGGCGCGCGGGAGGGGCCACCCGCACCCACCCCTTACGCATATTATGAGCTATCCCTTAAAAAATTCCTGGGGAGAGCCCTGCAGTACTTGAATATAATTTCTTACCGGATTTAATTCATGTTTACTGATGATTTGATGCTTAAAGGTGAATTTTGTTATATATTTTCAGTGCCTAATCATTTAAAGCTGAGATTATGACTTTCTGTAAACTTTTTGTTAAAACTAAATATGCGACACGTTTTTGATGCATCGCGTTTAGAGGTAACGCTTGCCAATAAATGAAAATTATAAAATGTCAAAATATTAAATCTTAAAGGCTAAAGAAGCATGCGTTCCTCTAAATATTTTAAGACGACCGGACGCGCAAGATTACTGGACGCGGCTGTAAAAATGTTTGATATGACCACCTACACATTCTGGCTGATCTTATGTGCATCCTGATATTAATAAAGCGGTTGATGCAAGAAGCAAGAAGATTTTGGGACGATTATGGCAGTATAAAATATATGTCAATCGTGGGTGGGGAAATAAACGGTCAAAAATTAGACTTTATAACGCATCTGCCTTACCAGCAGCTCCACGAGAAAGAACAATTTCATTGCCTGTAGATGGAGAAGGCTCTGCTGTTTGCTCCATATCTCTCTGCCCACTATAACATGAATAATTTTAAATTATAAGGAACGAAAGTACGGTCAAAACGCTGCTGAAGGTCGAAGCCGGAAGTGACCGGAATGTGTTTAATATGTAAAAGTCTGATAAGCCGTAATATGACGGTCACATAGCCGTGCGCGCTTACTATTTTGTGAAAAGTAAAATATGCATATCAGGAATCGCCACACTCACAATACACAGCCTCCCCAAGCAGCGAAAAAGAAGATGGGTAGAGAGCATGTTTGATATAACTATGTCAATTCAAATAGGACGCCACAAACAATTAACGAAAAAGAGAACCTTTGGGAATACCGCCTTGGAACGGTCAGTGCCACTGTCAGTGACAAAACAAATTGCTACTGGGGGTTTAAACCAGGTTCTATGGTGCAACAACCTCACACTTGCCCCAACAGGTTCTCATATTAACAAACGAGTACAAGTTGTCTAGGTGAAATGACTCCAACTCACAAGCTCAAAAATGTTGCATGCAAAAGCACACAAACAGATAAAACATAAAAGGCTAATAGAATTGCAAAGCCAAATGGGCGAGTACTCGATGATCTTACCAGAACCACTGGAGTCAAATCAGCAAGAACACGATGACAGGGATAAAAAAAAAAAACAAATCGAGCCTTTAGGTTGTTTAAAGAAAAGATTTCCCCCTAAGCCTTCATAAACTCTCAAACCCCTGCCACCGTCGTGCAACCAAAGAGGTAAGCATAGCGAACATGTTTGAATGCAGATGATACTGTTTTATAGAGACTTTGAAATTCATTAAATACTAAGTCAAATAGGCTTATCATCGATCAATAAGAAACAGTGTTTTCTAGTTGGTTAAAAAGCTGTTGCAGATGTAGTACTGGATGCAGGAATCATTTATTTACATTTTGAAACTGAGCACACTGGACAGATTTTTAAGGACCCACCAGGGTCTATTTAATCAATACTAATTAAATAGACCCTGGACTCACTACATTCCTCCCCTGCACGTTCCAGAAAATATCAAAACACCATGCTTTAAACTTTGTCTCTCCTTTAGAAACTCCTACCATGCGTGGAGCATTTCACTTACAAGGGTATCGATGTACATGTATATGGAAGTAAATCCACATAGCGCGATAATGGTATACATGTTTGAATCCGACATCTTGTGATAACATTAGGCGAAAACTAGATAAAATAGATAAACAAGTCTTTATGAATAACGCTTAAGGATCTTAGGAAAATATTTGGACCGATTTATTGCAACCATTATAAAAATGAACTTCATGTTAAATCGGAGTTGGTGACAGGATATTTGATCGCAATCAAAGACGATGTTAAACATGGAACGAATCGAAAGATTATACAGGGATGTTGTTGAAATGATATGGACAAAGGATTTACAGTTCTTGTACGTTATTTCAATAGTGTACTTTGTAAGTTCAGTGCTAATACTAGTCAGTGTACTATCCGGTATAACAGCACCATACGGACGTTATTTTAGAGAAGGCTGGGGTTGGAGCATTAACGGAAAAGTTGCCTGGTTTATACAGGAACTACCGTCGTTGTTAATTCCGCTGACGTTTCTCATTCTTGACCAGCACGCACCTAGATACAATGTGATGCCGAACATGTTCTTCTTTCTGCTGTTCTTCACTCATTATATTCACAGAGCAATAATATTTCCGTTTCTAATGAAAGGCTCGAAACCAACTTCTTTTGTTGTATTCATCATTGCGTTTATCTTTTGTGTGGTTAACGGTTACCTTCAATGTGCCTACCTGCTTTTCCAAGCCGACTACGGACTGAACTGGGTAACACAGCCTCATATATGGATAGGTACTGTCACGTTCCTGGCAGGGATGACGACCAACGTACATTCAGATCACGTTTTACGAAGTCTTAGAAAGCCTGGCGAAACCGGATACAAAATTCCGAAAGGTGGTATGTTCAATTACGTGTCAGGAGCTAACTTCTTCGGTGAAATGTTGGAATGGGCGGGGTTCGCAGTGGCCACGTGGTCGATACCGGCTTTGGCATTTTCTGTTCTCACGTGCTGTAGTATAGGGCCACGTGCGTGGCAACACCACAAGTATTATCTACAAAAATTTGAAGACTATCCGAGGGACCGGAAAGCAGTGATACCATTTCTCATATAAATATGTCGCAGGCAATGATGTTACATTAAGTGTTGTATGAAGTTTCGTTGACTGCTAGGAATTCTTTAATTTGTTCGTGAAGCTAGCAAATCAGCTACATTTTTTTCTGTGCTGCAAAGTCAATACTTATACTTTCCCCGAGTACTGTACCATAGCCCTGAAGTAAATGCGCGGCATAATAACGATCAAGTTTGCTAAATTGTTGTTAATAGTACACTTATGCCAATGGAAATATTTGAGATGCAGATAGATAAAACCAACATAAAATATCCTTGTAGGGTTTTAAATACCATACTGTCAACCTTGAAGGGTGCATGTTTGTGTTTATTTTATTCGTGTTTTTCTCTTAAAATCATAGATAGCAATAAAGTGATAGCGCTTACACGTATGTAGAATTTGTCTTTAAATCCTTCCAGAATTGTGCTTTTATGCAATATAAATTGCTGTTAGATAAATTTCGTGTTATGCAATTCTGTAAACTTACACATCTTAAAAACTAGTCATACGACAGTTTCATAGTAGGAATTCACAGTACCCGACACCATTTTCAATAGTCTTGTACTTTGAAAATGAATATATTATATAATATTTTTTACTCTTTTCATAGTTTGTGTAGGCTCTTTCTGATATACTCAATCATTATTCAGGGACAGCAGGGACACCAATGGAGAATTAGTTTTTCCACTACATGCTATTAAGTCGTGAACTTCATACGTGCATCTTGGAATCCAGAATGTCAGCCGACTTTTACAAGTTCCTTACTGTTACATTGCATTAATTGGTTTTACATGTAACGGACTTCCACCGAATTATATTCTAATGCAGGTTTGTAATAAATTAAGTCAATTTCTTTAAACATCCTTTATTGAATAAACAAAGACATACATAAATCACAATACAAGTAATATAACTTTAGCAGAGTTCATTCTTTAGATAGATGTTCCTGACCTAGATCAAGTCCCTGTTTAGGTGGAGTTATACTGTTGATTTTACGTTTGATGTTGGCATTCACATTGTGTAGTTCTGTCTGCTGCCTGGCTGCTATCTACAAATAACAAACATGTCAGAGTGAACAAAAATGAATAGACGATTTTACTTCCCGTAAACATATTTCTAAGTAAGCAGGAAAAGACCTGAGAAAAAAATCACACTTTGTACTGATGGATCTAAATAAGGTAACATCAATGACGATAACATGAATGTTAAGGTCTACTGTAGCAAGGAAAATACTAAGTTCAGGCCCAAATATCATGAGTAGGACTTTAAACTCTACTCAAATTAGTAATTTCGAAATTCTGAAGATACACAGCTTACACAACTGATTGGGGTTTTTATGTTAAGATTTATATAAATTGTTTGTTACAAATTCATAAATTTTGATTTAAAATTACTACTAAAAAACTTTTTTTTCTAATAGAAACAGAAATATCTTTAACTTCACTTAAACAATTATTCTTGAGTATCTTAGCTGGACTGTATGTTATTTGAAATATTTCTATCATAACTGAAAGATGTAAATAACCAACACTTCCAATAAATACTGGTATGTTGAGTGGGAACTTGAGTTTGAGCATAAGATTGTTGTTATACTGAGGCCAGGATTTCAACTAGATGGGTGTTCAGTTGAACACTTGTGTGGCCCTCAGGTACCTTGTCAGAATAAAAATTCCAAGCCCATCAAATGTGGACTTGACCTCAAGAATTCGGCATCATCACGACCATGTTCTCGTAAGCAATTTAGTTTGAGTTTGATGAAGAAATGTTAAGAAATGGCAAAGCTATAACAAATTTTAAGTTGTGTTACAAGATCCAAGTACAAAACTGGGGCATAATTCCATCAAAAGTGACCCTGACCTAATGAAAATTGGCATGATCATGACCATGTTGTCATAAGCAATACAATTTGTAAGTTTGATGAAGAAATATTGTAAGTTTTTGTGACAGACAGACAGAAAAAGCATTCCCTAGCATTCTTCGAAAAGGCGACAGAAAAACTAGTTATTTAAAATTGACTCAGTCTCCTTCCTTTGAACAAGATCTTTATTCTACAGATATGCAAGCCAGCACACAGATAACAGAGCTGATATAAATCTGGTAATTTACTATATATAACCCATGTAACAGAGCTGATATAAATCTGGTAATTTACTATATATAACCCATGTAACAGAGCTGATATAATTCTGGTAATTTACTATATATAACCCACGTAACAGAGCTGATATAAATCTGGTAATTTACTATATATAACCCACGTAACAGAGCTGATATAAATCTGGTAATTTACTATATATAACCCATGTAACAGAGCTGATATAAATCTGGTAATTTACTATATATAACCCACGTAACAGAGCTGATATAAATCTGGTAATTTACTATATATAACCCACGTAACAGAGCTGATATAATTCTGGTAATTTACTATATATAACCCACGTAACAGAGCTGATATAATTCTGGTAATTTACTATATATAACCCACGTAACAGAGCTGATATAATTCTGGTAATTTACTATATATAACCCACGTAACAGAGCTGATATAATTCTGGTAATTTACTATCTATAACCCATGTCAAAGTCTGCTTCTTGCTCTAAACTATTTTTGTCTCACTAAGAAGAACTATACCAAAATTGTTACTCTCAAGGCTTTTTCAGTCTTTAGTGCTTGTGACTTAAAGAAACCATATCACACAGGAATGAAATCTCACCTCTATTTTCCAGACAAGATCCACATCCCAGGGATGTATAACAAAGCTGGTCACATGACCCACTGACTTGGCTCCTACACGACCAACTCTTCCTGCACGATGTATGTAGTCAGAGATAAATTTCGGAAAGTCGTAATTTATCACATGGTCAACCTTAAACACAAAAAATATACTGTCATGCTGTGTAGATCATGTTTGGCATGGTTCATTAA
The DNA here is from genome assembly GCA_038501625.1 of Corbicula japonica. Lineage (NCBI taxonomy): Eukaryota > Metazoa > Mollusca > Bivalvia > Venerida > Cyrenidae > Corbicula > Corbicula japonica. The sequence goes on from JAZAYU010000296.1 coordinate 48,267, forward strand.
CCCTTTCCTCCATATATACACATTTGTATGCATGTGCAACCAGTGCAGATCCAGATCAGCCGGCACATCTGTGTTGTCTGATCAGGATCTGCACTGGTGGCATGTTGGTCAGAAATAATCTAACTAATCAAAAAGTGAACAGTGCAGATCCTGATCAGACAGCACAGATGTACCGTCTGATCTGAATCTACACTGTTCACCCACACAATAAAGTGTATCTATGGAGGAAAGGATTAAAATCCCATCATACTTGTCACTGTAATGGCCTGGTTACAATATTACTTATCCCATCAACACACTGTATGTTCACATTCTCAGTGTATGTTTGTGTGTGTCTGCCTAGTTCAGCAATATGTAGGAAAGCATCTCAGTGGGACATAACAGAGTTATTGTATTTGACATACACACTGGGCAAATGACCACAAACATGTATACATTGTTTTAGATCTGTTAGAATGCACACAAAGAACATTAAATTGAAAGTCTTAACACACTTTTCTTTAATCATTTACATCTGTAATTAAGAAAACACCTTAGTTTCTATGTTGAGTTTTATCATCTGTGTTAGGGAATGAAACAACAGACCTAGAGCAGTAACATACCATGTAAGTGTCAATGCCTCGGGATGCCAGATCTGTGCACACAAGAACTGTTTTTTCACCTTCTAAAAATGACCTGAACTGCTTGTACCGCTCCTACAAATATGTTAAACAACAATTACACAAAACACTGAAAAAAAACTAACAACTAGAGTTATGATTAAAAGTAATTATTACCCTCACATTTCTGCCTTGTCACAGTAACATGATAAACACAATGAAAGAAAAGTGATTTGAATGTATTATAATTTTGAAATCTAACCAATTCTAATTATGAACTTGATCTCAGGAGTTCCACTAGTTGCTTAATCTCAAGCGTCAATTAATAGCCAAAGTACCACTCTTTAAACAAAAAAATTAACTCTTCATAAAAAATCACGAGGGGCAAAAGGAGGGTTTTTGAAAATTTCAAGAATCAAAGGGTCATCCCTTGGTCAATTGGAACCCCTGAGCTTAATAAAAAATACGGCTAAATGTTATTTGAGGAAAGGCCTTTGATGCCGGAGTTAAAGCAAAGGTTGTCACTCAAATCTGAACCTGCTTCACCAGCCACCAGATTCAAGCAGCTCGCTACCTACAGAAGTCAGCATGGAAAACTGCCTCCAACCCAGCCCTCCTCCGCATCTGCCAAAAAAACTTACAGAATTAAATTCAGCTCTGCCAAACAGTTCACAATTTACCATCCGGACAAGGTATAAAAGGATGTGAGTCTGCAAAAATATGGTGGATTTTGACAAAATCTGAACCTGACCTGAATTCTGTTTTGTCATACCAATGTATCAAATTAATTTAAAGTCTGCTAAACCATTCCCGACTTATCATCTTGACAGGTCCAAGTTCCCATAACTCAAACCTCAGCCTCAAATCTCAAGCTGCTGATTTGTTGAAATTCAGACCAGTCTTCAAACTGAACAATCACAAGCTAGACTGGTCTCCAGCTTCAGTGTTATGATCTTAGGCGCAGTCAGGTACCTCTTGAGACAGGAAGCCAGTCACACAGACATTGACGATCCCCATCTCCTCCAAACTCTTGCTCACCCACAGACATGCATCTTGCTTATTACAGAATATCATACAAGCAGAGTTTTGCTTCTTCTTCAGTATTCCCAACAAGGTAGCTGAAACAGATACAGTGCACATAGTAAGACTTATGGTGTCATCAGCAAACTACTTCCACTATATTGTCTTTTCATATAAATATGTAATAATATTTATTAATTACTATCTCATATTGGCCCATCATTTCTGATATCAGCCCAGCAATTCCCAAATTGGCCAAATTTAGTCTTCATATGAATTTGATGTTTTTATTCAGTTATTAATCAAGTGAATTCACTTTGGCAATGTTAGTTAGTGGCCTCGTGTAGACATATTAGGTCTCGGCCTTTGGCCTTGGACCAAAATGACTACTTTGGCTTAATAACAAGGTCAGTATGAATTAACTTGATTATAACATTATATTATAAACTTATTTCAGTGTGTTATTTTTCATGTAGAATTCTTACTTTTTTAAATTTCTTTTAAGATATGTACCAGTATGAAATATGGCTCAGACACAATCATGCTGTACAAACACAATTCTGTCTAGACAGTGTTTTATAGCATCACTTCTATAAAGATCCACTGCATGGCAACATGGCTAATTCATTCACCTATCATTATATCAATCTATGTATGTGATGATGAGAGTAAACACTGACACGTATACCTTACTATGAATATTTGGTGACAAGTGAAGTCTAAATGGCATAGTTGCAGACAGCGTACTAAGACTATCAACAGTCCTAAAATTTTACCTGTCATAAGCCTGGAAAGGTTTCTATGATTGGTTTCATAAAGAAAGCCAAAAACTAACGTAGCTCGTTCCTAAAATTAGTAAAACTTCTTCCTGTTTGAAAACAGATGGCTGATCTATGAGAATGATTACCTAGCCTATCAGCTGACTTCATCTTGATGAACTTCTGAGGTACATGTGGCATCAGATGATGTAAATGATTGGTTGTTAACTGTGTAAAACTATCTATCTGAAATCACACACAACATGACAATCATCATTCTGTTGCTGCTGCTACTGATGCTTTTATGTCTAGGTATTTCTTCGTATAGTATCATCTTCACAAGGTCAATCCTCCTTTTTCTAAGCTGGTCCAAAGATTATAAAACAGAGAATGGAAACCAGTCTCACTCCTCAAGCTTCCCATTGGTTAGTTCTATGACTCTGCTCAAAATCATCCAATCAGATTGCCAAGATCAGCTACTAATCTCCATTCTTAGTTTTGAAATATTGTGACCTGATCAAGTGCTCATGATTTTCCCAAGTAAATGGTTAATACACATGACCACTGAAACCAGATTAAATCCTGAATTTTATTAAAAAAACAAATTCAAGTATTTTGATAACAGCTATAACTGTATTCAACCACTTGTTACTTTACTGAGTATAATGTGAGTAAAATTTAATACTACAGTGTCCTTGCACTAAAACAGCTTTGGTCAAATTAGATCACCATCTAAATAACCTTGTATCAAGGTCCCAAAATTTTGAGCTAATGCAGTATAAAATGAATTACAAGAATGTGTAATTAGTTGAACATTGCAGCTTACAGGTAAGACTTCTCCAACCGTCCTGTCTAACCCTCTGGGGAAAGTGGCACTGACCAGGGCAACCTGAACTCCCTCTGTCATCATGGAGGTACTGGTCTCTTCAGTATTGCTCATTCTGCCTACCTATGATTGGTATATAGTAAAACATCATCATATGAAAGGAAATTCAAAGTGAAGCTTTAAAATCAATTAAACCCTTTACTCCATAGAATTATATAGGGGTTTAATTGCATGTGTGAACAGTGTAGATCAGCTGGCTCAGAAGTGCCATATTAATAAGATCTACACTGTTCGCTTCTTGGAAAAATTAACCTAATCAATAAACTAAACTGTGTCCTCAGGACACTGATGCCCCCACTGCTGCAACAACATTTGTAACAAAATTGTGTATCAGGTATTAACAACATGTGGTGATCATGATTAGAAAATGAGGAGCAAGGGCCACAAAATTCTTTTCTTTACGATTATCTTCACATCCAGCTTGATCATCTGTGCAAGTTTGAGAGAAATCTGCCTGATAATAATTGAGGAGTTGATGCCACAATATTTCATTACTGAAATTAACACTAGAATGTGTTCTCAGACACTGATGCCCCCACTGCTGCAAAAAATTGGTATTAACAAAGGGCCATAACTCTGGTAAAAATGGTCAAGGAAAGTTTGAAAGAAATCGGACTAATAGTTTATGAGAAGTTGATGCCACAAGATTTAATTATTGAAATTAACAAATGGCCATAACACTGGTAATAATTATTACTGGAAAAAATCTTTTCTTTACAATCATCTACACATCATGTTCGATAACCTGTGCAAGTTTGAAAGAAATCTGACAGATAGTTTATAAGGAGTTGATGACACAAGATTGGGGGAAGTACAGACGGATGTACGTATTTATGGACGAGTGCAGCTCTTTATGCCTCCCACTTAGTTGGGGTATAAAAAGAGAACAGTGTAGATTCTGATCAGAGGGTGTGGATGTGCCAGCTTATCTGGATTTACATCGTTCAACCATTGACAACAGCCATATCTCATCAAGTAAAGGTATAAGGTAGGACAACATGATTGTTTAGATGAGTTAATGAACAAAGCTTATTTAAAGTACAGTGAAATCAATCAAACTATTGGAACTGGATTTTGAGACTTTACTGTTACTCTTCCAAGCAGGAGTGACTACCTGTAACCTCCGGAGAACACTGGTAGTGAGGTCACTGAAGCTATCATCAAGCAGGGTATCTGCTTCATCCAGAACTATACACATCAGTCTGGACAGGCTGATATAATCTGAAACAACACAGACACATATGTTTTTTTTTATTATCACAGACTTATATGTTTGATTTCACAACACAGACTTCTTTATGAAAGACTGCAATTAAACAAAGACTTGCAATCCATTTGTTCTCTGGTCAGTACTTAGTAGATCAACTAACAATAATATTAACTGTCATCATTTACAAGCTGAATGCAAGATAAAGGTCTCCCCTTTCATCTGAATGGAATTTAGTATGGTTTTAACCCTTTCTCCATATATACGCATTTTTAGGCATATGCAACCAGTGTAGATCCAGATCAGCCGGCACATCCGTGCCTTCTGATCAGGATCTGCACTGGTCTTATGTTGGTTTAGAAATAACCTAACGAATCATAAAGCTTATCAGATGGCACGGATGTGCTGGCTGATCTGGATCTACACTGTTCGCCCACGCAATAAAGGTGTGTCAATGGAGGAAAGGGTTAAATGAGATGGCTAATGTCAGCTGAATCATGTATCCATTTCATTATAGTGATGTAGACCTCACTTAGTCAATAAATTTAGATATATTCAGTATTAAAGTTGCAATTATTAGTTATATAAGGACAGTAAGCGTCTGAAAATACATAAAAAATATCTATTGAGGCAGAATTTTGCCTTTTGAATATTTCTGACATCTAACTAACAAAAGATTATCAAGGCAGAATGATATTTGTATTTAAATCAGACTCTGAAACAACACTGCTACAGCTGGCCAAAACATATTTCTGTTATTTTGGAAAAGTATGAGACAGGTCTTGAAAATGTAGCTTGTCATTGGTCATTTATATAATCAATCTTAATTAAATCATTCAATCCAAGAAATTTTAATTTTGACTTACTTTTTGTAAACAGTGATTTCAGCAGACCAGGTGTTGATATCAAAATGTCAATCTTTTTTATTTCCCCTTTTCTTAATTCTGCCTGCAAATATTTTAAAGATAGTCTGAATCAGGTCTTTCAAATAAATCCATCTTTATTAAAACACATTTTTTTTGGAATTCTTAAGACTTATCAGTAAATCATACATGCTGGCAATCACCATAATTTATGTCTAATATGAATGAATTGAAACAACATTGCATTTTATTCCTTTAAACAATGTCCATATTGGCATGTTTTATAACAGCACAATCATTTCAGTAAGTTACTAATTCCTCAAATTACATGTTTTTTTCTTAAGCAGGCTGCATCGTTCCTAAACAATGTTTTTAAAACAAGATGACACTATTGCTTAGGTCAGCTATCTTATGTGTTTTCATGTACATGTATACTGTTGTAAAATAGCATTTTTACATTATCCTACATTATTGCTGACCAGAATGCGACCAGTGCAGATGCTGATCAGACAGCACGGATGTGCCGGCTGATCTGGATCTACACTGGTCGCACATGTGTATATATGGAGGAAAGGGATAACAGACATAATTTTGGTAATTAGAACTCACCAGACTTTTCCTTCCATGTTTTGCAAGAAAAGTTGTGAAAGGCAGGTTCTCTGCAAGCTTTTCACAAACATCCTACAGAACAGAAAATTATAGTTCAGTCCTAAATAACATGTTACCTGGTCCCAATATCATGAAAAATAATGAGTTTATTTTTACACTCAACTCAAAGCGGTATTTTGAAATTGCAAAGATACACTGCTTACTTGATTGATTTTCATTAAGTTTACATGGTATTTTTTGTTTTAAATGCAGTTTCATAACTTGTTATCTAAATATGCAGACTAAAAATTAGTAAAACAATGTTTGAGCAGAAACTCAGATATCAAGAGTTTAAACTGAGATATTTATTCTAGAATATCAGCAAAACTTCACATATTATGAAAATACTTCAATGATTACAGGAAGATGTTTTTTTCATTTTTATAAATTAGTTCAAATAACCAACCAACATCTACTCAACTTTTGAATAGAAGTGTCAAACATCAAAAGGTTTTACTTAACCCTTTCCTCCATAAATATGTGTTTTTAGGCATGTGCAACAAGTGTAGATCCAGATCAGCCAGCACATCTATGCCATCTGATCAGGATCTGCATCACATTTTGGTCAGGAACAACCTAACGAATAAAAAAGTGAACACTGCAGATCCTGATCAGTACAGTCTGATCTGGATCTACACTGTTCGCCCACGGCATAAAGGTGTATGTGTGGAGGAAAGGGTTAAAATTATGCAATCACACAATGTTTTCAATATTGCTTGTTGCAATGCATTTCTAATAAATAGGCTTCAGCAATTCCTTGGAAAAAACTGCCAATTTGCTTGTAATTTCAGTTGGCAACAAAAATAAGACTGTATGCGGCATAAAGGTGTATGTATGGAGGAAAGGGTTAAAATTATGCAATCACACAATGTTTTCAATATTGCTTGTTGCAATGCATTTCTAAAAAATAGGCTTCAGCCATTCCTTGGAAGAACTGCCAATTTGCTTGTAATTTCAGTTGGCAACAAAAATAAGACTGTATGGAGACTAGATCACATCTGTGCACATCTCTGCATTCCAAAACTACTGTTCTGTTGTATCCATGAAGTAAAGGATTAAATATTATGACAGTATTTCTTTAATTTCCCAAACTATTATTAAGATCATATCAAGTGTTTTGTTTAAATGATTCCTATATGTTATTCTGCAGGAAATAACAGTAACACTACCATGATTTGGTTGGCTAGTTCTAGGGTTGGTACCACAACAATAGCTTGCGGAGAGTTTCCAGCCTCTTCGGGGTGTTGTGTCTGGGCTCCTGCAGGTGACTGCTGCAACACCTTGTGTACAATAGGGAGCAGGTAGGCAAGAGTCTTCCCACTTCCTGTAAAAGACAAGGACTGAAGATCGTAAAACTGAGATTTAAGACCAGTCTCAAATCTTAAGCATCTGATTTGACTGAAATGGAGACAAGTCTCCATTTCAGCCAATCAGAGGCTAGAGATCTGAGACAGGTATGGGTTCTCAGTTTAAAAATCTTTAGACATTTTTTCCTTCATTAAGCAGAAAAGATAACTGTATCAATTACTCGAATCAGGAAATTGCAGAAAATAATATATTAAAACTCTTTATGAAAATGGTTATTAATTACTAGATACAAAACTGTAACCTAAACAATTGCACTGTTGCACAAAAATCAATTCACATCTTTGCTAATTATAGCCAATACACTCACAGAGTCCCTCATTTTGTGAAAAAGGGTAATACACACATTCAAATTAAAAAGGAAGGGTTGTGTCAGGGAGAATAATTGTTATGTGTTTAATTTTTTAAAGTCAAAAACTAGGCTTGTATCCCGTAAACTTGTCAAAACTTCTCTCTGTTATGACAACCTTTGCCTATCTTGTAAACAAATTGATAGAAGAAATTCACTTCAGGAGCAATATCTCACGTGTCACAAAGATCTCAAACTCTTGGTAGATTACGACTAACCTGTTTCAGCAGCACATATTACATGTTTTCCTGACATCATCTTAGGTATAACCAGACCCTGAAATTAACAATGTGATAGTATCTCCAAAGTATTTCCAACAATGTGTTCTCTTGTGGCAGGACTTGTGTATACAATATTACCAGACCGATGCCCAAGATCATAAAACTAAATCAGGAGATCAGTCTCAAATCTCAAGCATCTGATTGGCTGAAATGGCGACCAGTCGCCATTTCAGCCAATCAGATCCTTGAGATTTGAGACTGATCTCAAAACTTAGATTTATGATCTTGGGCCCTACTCCCTAGTACAATTGGGAGTAGAATCAAATCCCTTGCACAGAATTGTTAACAGGTCGACATATATCCATCAATTAATGCAGGGGAAAAGAACCATTTTGAAAATGCCTAGGAATGACAAGGATAGGTCTCGTATAAGAGGAGGGGATATACTTTTTGTTATACATCGGAGATTTTCTAAATATGTTGCAATATCCATATAGTTGTCTAAAATAAGACATTGAAAACCATGGAAGTACTTAATTTACTTTTAAACTTAAACGATTACTCCATGGGATAATATCCGTGGGCAAACAGTGTAGATCCAGATCAGATCGCACAGATGTGCCTGCTGATCTCGGTCTACAATGGTCACGTGTGATAAAACCCATATATGATTTAAAGGGTTAATGTCATTTTGAAAATGTGTTTACTCCTCCATACTCACCTGTATATTGGTGGGCTTTTCTATTCCCATTCCATGAAGGTACTCTACAATTCTATTATCCAGCTTTAGATCCTCAAAGCTGGCAACTTCTGCTTTTGCCACTGATGGATTCTGTTACAGATGATATATTTAAATATGAAGACAGATTAGGTGTTTCCTAATTACTTAATACTTGTATAATAATTTCTGTGGTACTGATACAGGCTAGGATGCAAGATTTCCAGAAAGGGATTCATTTGGGGGTTCCAGCAAACCCACTGAACCCTCTCTGGATCCGCCCCTGATACATTCAATTAAGTGCAAACATCAGTCTGAATATAATTGAGCCATTTTCTTCCATTTTGTGGAAGTTTTATCATTGTGTTTGTCTAAATTTAAAATAAAAGAACTAATTCAATTCAAAAGTAATAAAAGTTTTTTTCAGCAATTTCTAGAAATAAAATTAATTTCAGGAAAGAAATTATGGGTACATTTTTTGTATTGTGCATGTTTATCACTTTCACAGTTATTGAGTCATAATGAACAAAATGATTTTCAAAGAATTTACAAAAAGAACTAGACTGTGTCCTCAGGACACTGATGCCCCCACTGCTGCAAGTACATTTGTAACAAAATTGTGTACTAGGTATTAACAATATGTGGTGAATGAGGAGTAAGAGCCACAAAATTTAATGACTAACATAAACAAAGGGCCATAACTTTGGTGAAAATGGTTGCAAGGCAATGTCCTTTACAGCAATTAAGACATCATGTCTAATCATCTGTGTAAGTTTGGAAGAAATCAGCCAAATAAAAAATGTGGAGTTGATGCCACAAAATTTTGTAAGTGAAATTAACAAAGGGCCATAACTCTGGTAAATATGGCCGCAGGAAAAAATCCTTTCTTTATGATCATCTGCACATCCACCTTGATCATGTGAGCAAGTTTGAAAGAAATCCATCCAATAGTAAACGAGGAGTTGATGCCACAAGATTAAATCACTGAAATTAACAAAGGGCCATAACTCTGGTAAAAATGGTCGCAGGAAAAAATCATTCTTTACAATCATCTACACAACCTGCTTGATCATCTGTGCAAATTTGAAAGAAATCCCTTAGATAGTTAATGAGGAGTTGATGCTTCAAGATTTAATTACTGAAATTAACAAAGGGCCATAACTCTGGTAAAAATAGTCGCAGGAAAAAATCCTTTCTTTACGATCATCTACACATTCTGCTTAATCATCTGTGCAAGTTTGAGAGAAATCCGCTTTATAGTTTAGGAGGAGTTGACGCCACAAGATTTAATTACTGAAATTTACAAAGGGCCATAACTCTAGTAAAAATGGTCGCAGGAAAAAATCCTTTCTTTACGATCATCTACACATCCTGCTTGATCATCTGTGCAAGTTTGAAAGAAATCCGCCTTATAGTTTAGGAGGAGTTGACGCCACAAGATTTAATAACTGAAATTAACAAAGGGCCATAACTCTGGTAAAAATGGTCGCAGGAAAAAATCCTTTCTTTACGATCATCTACACATCCTGCTTGATCATCTGTGCAAGTTTGAAAGAAATCCGCCTTATAGTTTAGGAGGAGTTGACGCCACAAGATTTAATAACTGAAATTAACAAAGGGCCATAACTCTGGTAAAAATGGTCGCAGGAAAAAATCCTTTCTTTACGATCATCTACACATCCTGCTTGATCATCTGTGCAAGTTTGAAAGAAATCCGCCTTATAGTTTAGGAGGAGTTGACGCCACAAGATTTAATAACTGAAATTAACAAAGGGCCATAACTCTGGTAAAAATGGTGGCAGGAAAAAATCCTTTCTTTACGATCATCTACACATCCTGCTTGATCATCTGTGCAAGTTTGAAAGAAATCCGCCTTATAGTTTAGGAGGAGTTGACACCACAAGATTTAATAACTGAAATTAACAAAGGGCCATAACTCTGGTAAAAATGGTCGCAGGAAAAAATACTTTCTTTACGATCATCTACACATCCTGCTTGATCATCTGTGCAAGTTTGAAAGAAATCCGCCTTATAGTTTAGGAGGAGTTGATGCCACAAGATTTGGGGAGGTACGGACATACAGACGTATGGACGTACGGACGGACGAGTGCAACTCTATATGCCTCCCACTTTGTGGGGGCATAAAAAGGGATCTATCATTTGTTTAAAATATTTTAAACAACATGTTTTCTTTGGACAAGACTTGTGTATATATACATACTGCATTATGTGACATGAGTGTGAAGAAGTCATAATTGCAGTTCCTGTGTTTCCAACCATGCGAGGCCAGCTGTTTGGGGTCAAACACATCAAATTTCTGACCCTTGTAGAACTGGAACTCTTTCCTCTTGGCTGAAATGACCAGTGTCTTCAAGTTAAGGCGGTCTCTCATAGCTTGTTCTTTGGCTTTCCTTAGATTGTGACGTTCCAATTTCTTGATCATATTCTGGGGTACTGTGATACGTGGATATTCTTCTTGAACTGACTGAAAAAGACATAAATATGAAACAATTTTCATCATTTCAATATCTTTCTTTAACTCTGGAAAAGCGTTTTTAATTGGACTGTGCAGGTGATGCAGGCTGGCTGGCACTGGTTGCACATGTCATTTAAGCTGTCTTTGGAAGTTGCTGGTCTAAAAAACCTCAAGTGCATTATAATTTTCAGAGAGAAAATTTTCCTTTTAATGCATTCTGAACTGTGTGAAGAATTGAAATTTAAATCAATCCATTATAAGAAAAGAACCTTAGGTAACAGCCACTTCAGCTTTAGTACAAACATACTTTAAGACAGATCTAGAAATATAAGTTTATACTCTCTGATCTTCTTGCATTGAATGTAAAGTAGGAGTGACGTTACAACCAGCCATTAAAATCACCTCAAAATTTAGACTGCCCAGGGCTGAAGGTTATAAAGCTGAGATTGGAAACCAGTCTCAAATCTCAAGCATCTGATTGGCTGAAATGGCGACTGGTCGCCATTTCAGCCAATCAGATGCTTGAGATTTGAGACTGGTTTCCATGCTCAGTTTTATAACCTTGGGCACTGGTATTACGAACACTAAATGTCACTGTTTTACAGTTTTTTACTGTTCTCCACCTTGTAATAAAGACCAACTCACTATTAGATAAAACCTAATTTCACTGAAATACTAATGAAATTTCAATTTCTGGGCAAATGGCAGTTTATGTCATCCTCAATCTCACTAAAGTCAGATCTAACAAATGTAACTTACATCTGATGATGGCCTGCAAATAAGGTAAATAAGCTATAGTGGTTATCCCAGATAACTATCTTTAGAAGCATTCAATACAGGAAGCATGATTGACAAGGGTCCCAAAATGATCTGAAGATGTCATTATAGTGGAAAAGAATGCAATACCACACAAAACACACCTATCTCTAGTGAAATATGTCTTACGCTGGGTGTCAAAACTTTCCGTAGTTTAAAACACTGTGTCAATATATAATACACTTTTGGAACACTTTGACAATTATGATGAACCTTATGTACTTATGCAATTAGTAGGCGACAATCTGATAGGTATGGAAGGCTCTTGATAAAAGCACATTTTAGTGACTTTTCTTCAGATCCTGATAGTTTACTGGCTTTCTGGAGATGATTTTAATCCTTCCCCATCCAATCATCTTTACTGGCATAATAAAAATCTTACCGCCAAGTATCTGGGTTGGAAAACCAGAGTTATGGACCTTGTCTTTAAGAACGTCTGAAGCTTGCACCATGTCAGCATTTTGATCTAGATAAAAGAATGTGTAGTACTATTTAATCAGATGTGCAAAAGACCATTGGTGGTGAATCATTTTTGTTCACTCTTTTAAACTGAACCAAAGATTTTGGCACAAAACATGTGGGAAAAGTGAATTACTCTAGATGAAAGGTGTGGCAAACCTGTGTCCAAAGGATTTAAGTAGGAAAATCAGCGAGAAAAATCCCTGGCCATTATATTATAACATAAATTCAAAGGATTAGGAAAAAAGTTATGTTCCATTCCTGTGCACTATCTAGGTACGAACTGTGCAAACTGTTGCTTAACTTGCTAGACAGTCTGTAACGTTTAACCAGTGACAAAACACTTTTGCAGAGGCAGACAGTCTTTTACTTGTCAGGCAGTTTATACACTTTAACCCTTTCCTCCATAGATACACCTTTAAGGTACTTCATACTTGCACATAATACAAAAGACCATTGGTGGTGAATCATTTTTGTTCACTCTTTTAAACTGAACCAAAGATTTTGGCACAAAACATGTGGGAAAAGTGAATTACTCTAGATGAAAGGTGTGGCAAACCTGTGTCCAAAGGATTTAAGTAGGAAAATCAGCGAGAAAAATCCCTGGCCATTATATTATAACATAAATTCAAAGGATTAGGAAAAAAGTTATGTTCCATTCCTGTGCACTATCTAGGTACGAACTGTGCAAACTGTTGCTTAACTTGCTAGACAGTCTGTAACGTTTAACCAGTGACAAAACACTTTTGCAGAGGCAGACAGTCTTTTACTTGTCAGGCAGTTTATACACTTTAACCCTTTCCTCCATAGATACACCTTTAAGGTACTTCATACTTGCACATAATACAATTGTACTAATGATGAGCTGTGAAAATTAAATTATCATTTTTTAACAATTTCCAAACAAACTGTTATTATATTGTTACAAACAGATGAATATTGATAATAACAGGAGACAGTTGTTAAAAAAAAAGAATTTGTTAGAAAAGTAATAAAATGCGATACCTGCTACATGTATGTTGTCTAATCCCGGTGTCAAAATAAAGCATTTTCCACTCAAATAAATCCAAAATAATTAATTACAATATCCTGATCAATGTTCCCTCTAGGGCCAGCCAGTGTTACTTTTTCAAAATAACTTTTTAAACATTGACTATAATGAATTTCAAAACACTGCACAAATACCATCACACAAGATTTACATTGTTATACATGTAGAGATTAAACTGTCCTACAGGTAAACACAAGTGGGCATGATTTGCATGCTTTTTGCATGGGTGAGTGACCTCATGGGACAAAGGATGATGTGTTTGGATTTTGATTTATAAGAGCAATATTTTCAAGTTATTTTGATAAAGTAACGCTGGTTGATCCTAGATGGAGCATTGAACGCAGTGTTTCCCCCAGGCCATTTTCCCAAGTCGCATGCGACGAGCCATAATTTCAGGACCCAATTTGTGACATGCCATAATTTGTCCGACATGCCTTATCTCCTGCAGCGACTTGTGTACCTGTTGACTGCATTATCAGTATGAAAACTCTTTTCTTAATAATTATAAACAAGAGACAGCTGATCGCGCCAATAATTGACAGCATCATAAGCTTTGCGAGTTAACCAATCGGTAACAAGAACTGATGGATAACGCATATCGGCTCCGCCTACATGTGGGCGACAGTTGATTATGACCGCATGTGATATAAATCGTAGCCGAATCACTATTCGTCCGCCTTGTCAGTAATCAGAACAAAACTTTATAAAAATGACTTACTTCTGCCATCTGACCATTTCGAGCAAAGAAGGAAGGAACTAAAGCAACCCCTTTTTGTTAATATCCACGGAAAATATAACTTTCTGACATCTTGATTATTCCGTAACATAGCCTCTAATAAAATTCAACAACAGCAACAAAGCCATTTTCATTTCGATTAAATCGAAAACAAAAAAACCTAGATGCTGACATCGTTTTCAGAACATCGTTTGATCTTATAACATCCCCAGAACAAAAGAGAAACACTTGAAACACATTTTCAATCCAAAATACGCTGTAACATCCAGCAAACATTCAATATTGTCATATGCTGCAGCGAAAGTTTACACAAATGATGTCATACAGTAGATCGACTTCAGAAGCCGTTTACGGTTATAATTTTTCTTTCTCAGACACAGCGCAGTTAAAATGATCAATTTTATTACATGTTTTGCAAACGGGACAATGGTACGATAATTTTTTTTGTTGGGCTTATGTATCAGAGAAAGCATGGCGCATCAAGTTTGTGTAAATTATAGAAGTTTTTTAATAAAAAAATCGTGAGTTATTATTCGCGTTCCTATTGTTCTTTAATTGAGAAGGCATGGCACATCTTTTTTTTTCCGCACGGGTAGGTATAATTAGTAAATTATACGAGTTTTAATTGCAATCAAAAAAGCAAAAGGTGATATTCGCGGTCTGTTTGTTCTGTATTTGAGAAGAAACGGCGATTACAGAAAAAGAGAGCGGTTTGTGCAAGTTTTGCTGATCTTGAAAAAAGGGAGGTAATAAAAAGTGCAACTGCGAAGTTTCCACAATTAAAAGATGTTTTCTTGAAAAAAAAAAATGCTTTTAGTCTTCCTGAAACATCTTTATATAATTAAAAATAAGCACATCATATTGTAATTTTCATTTATTTTAGTTTTTGTGTTCATAAATATTTCTAATTGATATTAGATCTAATTACAAATGATCGGATCTGAAGAAGTTCAGCCGTTGTTATATAATTAGGATTTGTGTTTCAATTTAAAAAAGCATAAGATTTTTTGGTGTAAGAATTTAATTTACGACTTTTGAATCTTTGTTATAAATCTGTTGACCTACAGCAGCCACAGAACAGAGTGTGTGAATCCACATTTATTATTAACATGTATGTCATTTAAAAGGCTTTAAATGAATAAAGCCACTTAAGAATAAAAACAAAATTTATTTTTTTCATTTATTTATTTAAATGAGAAGCAAAAATGATATATACATAAAACTGAAAATTAAACACCACGTTGCAGCGCGCGACAAAATGGATAAAATCAGTCTATGCTGCAACTGAAATCCTGGGGGAAACCCTAATTGAACTGGATATTGTAATTAATTATTTTTAATATATTTGAGCAGAAAGTGCTTTGTTTTGACACCCGGATTAGACAACATAACAGGTACCACATTTTATTACTATTCTAACATAATTCATTTTTTCAACAATTGTCTTCTGTAATTATCAATATTCATCTGTTTATAACAATCTAATAACAGTATTTTTGAAAATTGTTAAAAAAATGATCATTTAATTTTCACAGCTCATTATCAGAAAAACTGTTTTATGAGCAAGTATGAAGTACCTTAACCATACATGCCAGGTATCTAAAAAAAATTAAGTGAGACTGGTGACATTTTTAAGTGAGATCTGAATAAAAATAAGTGAGATTTTCTACAGTGTGTCGAAACGTGGTATATTTTATATGTCTTTATTTAAAAAGTAACAATTTTCAGTTCTATTACTTAAATGAAGTAAAACCACAAACATTTTTCAAAATAAAATAAAATATTATGAATAAGATCTCTATTGTATGCCACATGTTTTTTTATTATGTTCATTAAAAATTAATAGTATTCAAACCAATGACCATTTACTTAGTGCAATTACTGACTTGGCATTTATGAAAAATGATGTGTTGCATTTGCATAGTAAAAAGATTTTCTTGTAGCTAAACAGCAATGAGAGAAAATGGCCCAAAAGGTTGACAAATCTTTTCAATTCATCTTTGATTAACGCTTCAACATGCCAATTAAAACCAAAAACTCTGATAATTAACACCTTCAAAGTAATGCTTTCTAGACATTCACCCATCCATATCCGAAAACTGTTACACTTGCATTGAAATTGTACCCCAAATGAGACATGAAGATGTTTGAGTAAACATATCAATTAATCAGAAAAGATAATTGCATAACACCTTATCAAACATAGGACACTAATCCATTGCCCTAGGGTAATTGAAGCAGAAGAAATACACAAAATGTCAAAATTTCCAATAATCACTGTCAGTCAAGCGCTTTTATTTCGGATTCGGCGATCCTCGGACTTTTTGGAGCTATTGAAAATTGCCTTGCAGATGACAGTATTATTTTTTAAAGAAAGTATAAAAAATACGTGAGTTTTTTGTTTTTATCCGTTAGACCGTGAGGATGGTTGAAATTCCGTGAGTTTTTCCCTCACGGCGTGAGACTTGGCATGTATGACCTTAATGCGTGGGCAAACAGTTTAGATCCAGATCAGCCGACACATCCGTGCTTTTTGATTCATTAGGTTATTTCTGACCAAAACGCGACCAGTGCAGATCCTGATCAGACGGCACGTGGGTAAAAATGTGTATATATGAAGGAAAGGGCTCCCCGAAAAGCAAGCTCAACAGCAAAACTAATTGTATGTAGTGACCTTATCATGGCTTATGGTGCTGTCACTTGTAGAAGTACAAGTGGAGGGCAGCATTTGAATATTTATGTTGTCTGCAATGTTATTTTCCTCAAAAATTAAGTGCTGACCAATTTTAAGCAAATTTGAGTCAAAAATCAGAATAACTGTGTTACAGGAGGCAAAATTGGAGTTTTATTTGGTTTGGGGTCATTTTTTAACTGTTTTTGCCTTAAAAATGCCACAATGCATTGATACCCTGTGTGGCCCATTTTGCTTATGTCAGCTCAAAAAGTGAGTTGCTTTAAGTAGTTGAGATGTTTTACTATTATTCATAACCATGTTTTTGAGAAATTTTATGTTTTTCAATTTTTATTTGCAAGAAATGAATTCTTAGGTTGGGCCGCTTGGCGGCAAACGCGTACCAGAATAGGTGGTGTTGGAAAATTCATCATATTGAGTTCATTTTTGCTAACCGAAAGCTGAAACTTGGTAGATAAATTGCAAATATCATATTATTGAATAAAAACAGAAAATATAAGATATTGAAAAACACAAGTTTTCTTATAGGCTAATTACTTGTAAATAGTCCACCGGATGTTCCTACTCAGGCTAGTCAGACAATGGCTGACACTAAATAGTCCCAATTTTTTTGCCTTTTAAGGGCATTAAATGGCTAGTATGGCCTGGAAGGAACATGTTAAGTAAATGAGATGCTTATACTGATACACTGATAGCAAATTTATGTTTGGAAATGCAGTATATGAAAAAGGGGCCTGGTTTTAGGATGGCATAAGTAAAACAGTTTTGAAGTTCACACAGAAGTGAAAAAAAAACAGACCAACGGTTTCAAGGTGTCAAATCTCTGTTAATTGATACATGACCCCTACTTTTCTTGCTGGGAATGGACAGTAGAAACACTTAGCTTCAAAAGCATGTAAGTTAGCCATTATTCAGCCCTTATTCAAATGGTACCAGCTATGATTGCCAGCCTTTTGAAACATGTCATGTTTACTAGTTTATATAGGGAAGTCTATTTACAGGTCTTACACCTACATTATGGCTTATTATCCCAATCCAAATTCAAAAGGTAAATCAAATTGGGGATTAAAAACATACTTTTTTTTATAATAGACTATCTAGATCTATTAACTATTATACTGGTCATCATTGGTGTCGCGTCATCATTCGTCTCGCGGTATTTGCTTTGCGCCCTCTACCGATTGTTTACTTTGTCACGTTGCTGACCTATATTTGTGATTTGACGAAAAAACGTTTTTTCAACAGTAATGAGCAGTTTCTTGGTGAGTATTCGTTCGTATACATCAAATATAGTGTTTTTGTTAGAAATGAAGCAAAAACACTCACCTTCAGCCCTTAATTTTGTCCTATTTTGCTTTGTTTACAAGTTCGTCTGCCCCGCCCATAGCCCCGGAAGTGTTTATTTGTAGTTAGGTAACCGACCACTAAATTTTAAATCAGATAGGTAACCAACCACTAAATATTAAATATGGAATGAAAGTTCTTTCAATTGCAAGCACTGTGAAGAGGAATAATTTTTACAGTCAGTGTGATTAACAGTTGTTATTTGTTAAAATTTAGTTAACAGTTAACGTTTTGACATGTTCACCTATCACACTTTAAATGACTTGTTATCTGATTAAACATTTAGTGTTCTAAACCTACGAGTGTTAGATTTATACCAAGAATTTTCACATACCGCGAAACGAATGATGACGTAATCAGGACAACATGGCGGACACCAATGACAATCATATGGATGCATTCTATTGTTTTTGGATATTCCATGGTCATTTTAAGAATTAAATAACAGGAAAAGGTTGGAATAGGAGAAATAAATCAAAATTTAACAGGTAAGTTTCTTTTCGTCTTTACTTCATTGTGATAACTGTTAAGTAACGCGAACCCATAGATGACCAGTATATTTGACAAGAGAAAAGCAATAGAAATTTTTGACTATGAGACATGTCACGAAAAGTAATTACTTTTTAGGGTAGTAATTTTAATGGAGTCTTTGAGTAAGAATAGGTGATGTTTTCTACTAAAATGTTTCAAGTTGAAACAGATTTATTTGAGAGATTTCTATAAAACTGAAAGAAACGTCTATAATTTATTGCCAAACTTTGCAGATTTCTTTTCCGGATCCGCTGTAAAAACCATACCTCGTGAATTTTAAAACAAGGTTTTCCAAAAAGCTCGTCCCGCGGGATAATATAAATGTGCATTTGAATTAAGAACAAAATATACAGAACAAAAGGTTTTGCATACCAGAAAATGATACTTGAAGAAAACAAAGTCTGTCGCTCTCAAACAGGAATGGAGAGCACAATAATAATAGATAATAATAGTCGATAATATGATTAGTTAAACACAACAAACACAAACAATAAAAACAAGACAATCTGAGGAGTACTGCGTTGGGGCAGTCAGTGGCAAGCATTTTGCCTGTTGGTTGCCAGTTGGATTTTAACCAGTTTTACCATCAACAAACACGTCCAAGTTGCCTTAGTGTATTGTCTCTAACCCACCTGCCTACTTAAGCCAACCCTAGCACAACTATTTGTGCGCAACAAGAGCTTTTCTATATATACGATGGTCGCTCTTCGCGCACAACCCAGTTACTATTCAAATCAATGCGGAAAATTTTCCTTCTATTTCTATATGCCGCCGATCGGAAAATGAATCGCAACATTTCAATCTTTTGCCGGCTTCATAAAGCATCTTAAACCATATTTATTTAAAAAAAAATTACATACCTGAGAAGCCACATTCAAGTAGAATCAATATATGAAATCCTTTATAAGTAACGTTTTCGTTTTTTATGCAAAACTGGTTTAAACCTCCACCCATGTCGATTACACCGCATAAAGTTCATCTGACTCGCGTTTATCGATAATTTTCACCGTGTAAACGGCATATGCTGTGGTAGGTTTAACAAGTTATTTTGTGGATTATTCGTTCATTTTATTGTTACTTTTATCATTATTGATGTTTTATAACGATATTTGACATACCAGTGTTGAAATTTTCATGTGGGAGTGAAAAAAAAAGAATTTAAATCGGGTCGATTTCCACCACAGTTTTGACTGCTTGAGACGTAAAGGACAGACAACGAAAACGTCCGTATGATAATGGGTCTGTGCTTGCAGTCGAATTATTGAGACTAAAGCCAACCCATAAGTTTTCCACCATATATACGCCTTTTTACGCAGATCTGTGGCGTCTGATCAGGATCTGCACTGGTCGCATTTTGGTCAGAAATAACCTAACGAATAAAAAAGAAAACAGTGCAGATCCTGATCAGATTGCACAGATGTGCCGGCTGATCTCGATCTACACTGTTCGCCCATATCTATGGAGGTATGACACATTCTCTGTGGACATAATTAAAATTTTGTAAGTTAAATTCAAAAATCTGTCAAGTGACACTTGCCGCGAGTTTGTTTTTTTTGCATTCGAATTTCCGAGAATGTTCACACTCTCACTAAGTTGTATTCATATGAAACATGAACACAATTTATATGTATATGGGCATTATTTCTAGACCCATTGATATTGTTAGATTTATAAGAATTTTGATCATTGAGTCGCAAAATAAAGTTGCCATATTCCAGACACAGAGCTCTGATAAAGTATATTCTGACTTAATATTCTCAATGCTGGACACAGTGGAAGGAATGTCTAATGCATAACTATATATCTGTTTCTGTTTTTAAATGATGATGGGTTCGGGGTTTTAAATAATTTTGGATATACTCGCACATACATTTCCACCACACTTCTCCATTGTGAGCACAGATGAGAGTGGGGTATTTCTAACTGTTCTCCAAACACCATGGTAATACGATAATACTGATTGTTCTTCGAACACTATTGAGAATAATGTAGCACTGACTGTTCTTCAAAAACTATGGTTATATGGTAGAGCTGATTTGTCATCGCACACTGCGAGAGTTAAGTAGCGCCCGAACACCAAGATGGATAGGTTTGCTCCTCGGACACCAAGAAGAGTAGGCTTGCGAACGACAATGGAGAGTTAGTTTCTTGAAGAGAAAGGTATCGCTGATCGCTCTTCAGCATCATGGTGAGTAGTGTAGCACTTATTGGTCTCCGGTACCTTCGTGAGATAGGTAACACTGATTGTTCTTGGAATGGCTTAGTGGGTACAGTAGTGCATATAGGTCTTATGGGAGTTCTGTATATTCCTATAGATAGCGCCATTGTGAGTAGGTAGTTGCATTTGTACACCATAGTCCATTATGATTAGGATAGTGCTGGTTGTTCTTTGAATATCATGGAGAGTAGGTAAGCGCTGATTGTTATTCAAATACCATGCTCTGATTGTTCTTTGACAGGTAGTGCTGTTTGTTCTTCAGACACTATGGTAGCGGTAATTGTTCTTTAAATACCATATAGCGTAATATTTAGCGTAGAGCCGACTGTCCGTCAAACACCATGTTTGTATTGTATGGTAGCGCTGATCATGCTGAAATTCAGTCACGGTAGTGAGTAGGGTACGTCTTATTGTTCTTCAAGCGGCATAGTTAGTAAGGTAGCGCTGATTGTTGTTTGAACATGAAGTAGACAGGACAATACATGAAGTAGAGTAGGTAAACGCTGGTTCTTCTTCCAACACCATGTTGAGCATGGTAGCTATAGTTATTCTTCGTGATGAGTAGGTTAGCGTTAATTATATTTATGAACACAATTGTGTGTATTGTAGCGCAGTGTTCATCAAAAGCAATAATCAGTAGGGTAGAGTTGATTGTTCTTCAATTACCATGGTCATCAGCGTGACGCAGTTTGTTCTTAAAATACCATCGGAGAAAAAAGTAACGCTGAATATTCTTCATGGTTGTATGGTTATTGTGATCGGTGTTCAAGCGTCGTGGTAAGTAGGGTAGCGTTAAGTGTGCATTGAAGTCACTGAATGATCTTCATATCACACGGTGAGAATTTCAGCGCTGATTGATCTTTGACCCCATGTTGTATTGAGTAGTGCTGATAATTCTGCAAACACCAAGGTGAGAAAAGTAGCATTCGTTGTTCTTCAAAGCAAATGTGATTAGGACAGCATTTATGGTTCTTTTAATGCCATTGTGATTGAGGCAGCGCTAATTGTTTTTTTAAACACCAAGGTGATTATGGAAGAACTATTTGTTCTTTTACCGCCGCTGTGATTGAGGCAGCGCTAATTGCTTTTTAAACACCATGGTTATTATGACAGCGCTGACTGTGTTTCAAACGCCAAGGTGAGTATGGCTATCAAAGCTATTTTGATTGTTTTTCAAATGCTAGTGAGTCGGGCAACGCTAAATGTTCTTTTAATATCATTTTGACTGGGACAGCGCTGATGGTTCTTCTTGCACAGAGGTTATTAGGGCAGCGCTGAATGTTCTTATAACGCCATGGTAATCAGGGAGCCAACGTATTTGGTTTTTGCGGAAAAGTAAGTGAGGAACATGTTCTGTGCGGAACAAAATGGCGGAATATTTCGTTATTTTGTGCATTTGTGGAGATATTTTGACCTGGTAAGTATGTTTATATCACTGTTATCGAAATTTATTAAATAACTATACGTTATTAGCTCTATGAAAAAGCATCTGCCACGTTCAATAACACGACGGCCTTTATAACAGGGCCATTATCATTAACACTTTGTCGGCCCCGGGCCGAGAAGTGTTATAGATTTAAAGTCCGCATCTGAAGCAATTTGATTGGCTAATAAGGCAGGGCCGAAAAAGTGATAAAGATTTTAGCAAGAAACTCTAGGAAATGGCAGCCATTTTGTTTAAACTCGGTAATATTTCTGGAGGTGCTCTTAACATTAAGATTATGTCGGGTAAGAGAAAGTTTTCTGATATTGAGAGCTCGCAGGAATCACAGTAGACAGTCTGACATTTTGTTGTACAAAAATACTGACCAATAACCAATACGACTGCCCTCGGACAAATAACAGGGCCAATATCAAATCACTTATTTATTAACATATAATAAATACGCCTACCCGGAGGCCAGAATTGTAAGCTTCACTCGGTTTTTTAACCTATGTTTCTAGAGGCCTTAACAAAAAAGTTATTGAATGTATAAACTGAAAAATTGTTTGTTTACAAAGTGAAAATAGAAAATTGCGTGACTTGAAACTGTGTTTTTAGTCCAAATATGCCGTGCTTGGACCTATTTAAGCTAAACTATTACCGATTTTTTGCATATATTTCTTCACGACGGCTTTTGCACTTAACATGGGTACTTAATGGCCAATTTTTTAAGTTCAAACACCTTAAATGTTTGCCGTGGACGTGGTAAGCAATTTTTGTTTGGTGCAGAATCTGAATAACACACTCGTATGCGTTCGGTGTAAGTAAGACAAGAGCTGGTAACAAATGTTAATAATCAAAACATAAGCCGATTTGTTACACAAACATACGTATGTTCTTATCTATGTATGCTTATGGACAAAAGTCTTGTGCGGTAGGAAGATTGAAACTTTTTGCATGCCAATTTTCAACACATTTCTCTACCGGCAGTGGCTCAAATTCTTAAATTATTTTTTCATTAATGCATAAAAATGTCATCTTTTTATACCAGATTTGATACCAAATTCATGTCTGTATAGCAATGTGGAATTTAGATTTCACGCTTTCAACAGATATTATAGAAAACCTTACTGGAAAAGACTTGTGTGCACGAGTATACAAGTACCTGTACTGGTAGTCCCAAAAATAGCGGCGCACCTCTAAACATAGATGTACACTACACCTCTATTTCTTATCCCATGTGTAGAGGTGCACCTCTTTAAATTCAGAGAACACATCTATTTCATTGTTTAGACATATAGAGCACCTCTTTATTTTGACCTGCACCTTGAAATATAGAGTTGCGACTCTAAATATTAAAGCGAACCTTTTAATTAGATATACATATATTTAATACACATAACGACTAGTACAATGTTATTTTTGACCCAAATAGTACTTCATTTATTTCAACATAACAAATCAAGTAAACAATTAGCACAACTATTTGTGCGCAACAAGAGCTTTTCTATATATACGATGGTCGCTCTTCGCGCACAACCCAGTTACTATTCAAATCAATGCGGAAAATTTTCCTTCTATTTCTATATGCCGCCGATCGGAAAATGAATCGCAACATTTCAATCTTTTGCCGGCTTCATAAAGCATCTTAAACCATATTTATTTAAAAAAAAAATTACATATCTGAGAAGCCACATTCAAGTAGAATCAATATATGAAATCCTTTATAAGTAACGTTTTCGTTTTTTATGCAAAACTGGTTTAAACCTCCACCCATGTCGATTACACCGCATAAAGTTTATCTGACTCGCGTTTATCGATAATTTTCACCGTGTAAACGGCATATGCTGTGGTAGGTTTAACAAGTTATTTTGTGGATTATTCGTTCATTTTATTGTTACTTTTATCATTATTGATGTTTTATAACGATATTTGACATACCAGTGTTGAAATTTTCATGTGGGATTGAAAAAAAAAAAGAATTTAAATCGGGTCGATTTCCACCACAGTTTTGATCGTAACTGCTTGAGACGTAAAGGACAGACAACGAAAACGTCCGTATGATAATGGGTCTGTGCTTGCAGTCGAATTATTGAGACTAATGGAACTTCTTATATCTTGGCATCTAGTCTCAATAATTCGACTGCAAGCACAGACCCATTATCATACGGACGTTTTCGTTGTCTGTCCTTTACGTCTCAAGCAGTTACGATCAAAACTGTGGTGGAAATCGACCCGATTTAAATTCTTTTTTTTTCACTCCCACATGAAAATTTCAACACTGGTATGTCAAATATCGTTATAAAACATCAATAATGATAAAAGTAACAATAAAATGAACGAATAATCCACAAAATAACTTGTTAAACCTACCACAGCATATGCCGTTTACACGGTGAAAATAATCGATAAACGCGAGTCAGATAAACTTTATGCGGTGTAATCGACATGGGTGGAGGTTTAAACCAGTTTTGCATAAAAAACGAAAACGTTTCTTATAAAGGATTTCATATATTGATTCTACTTGAATGTGGCTTCTCAGGTATGTAATTTTTTTTTAAAATAAATATGGTTTAAGATGCTTTATGAAGCCGGCAAAAGATTGAAATGTTGCGATTCATTTTCCGATCGGCGGCATATAGAAATAGAAGGAAAATTTTCCGCATTGATTTGAATAGTAACTGGGTTGTGCGCGAAGAGCGACCATCGTATATATAGAAAAGCTCTTGTTGCGCACAAATAGTTGTGCTACTTGGCATCGTGAATTGTCTCGATCTGAAATAGGTACAGAGACGTATGCAAGCTCAATTTAGTCTAATTCATGTTCTAATTATCAAGCACATACTAACACAAAAGAAAAACCGTTTGTATGAGAACTTTGAAATTCATGGACAATATACCAAACCAACTCATATCTGAAATAAGTATATGCAGGTCTACAATGTTTAGTGCCAATTCGTTTAAATAATGTTAGGGTTTTCAAGAAATTCAAGGAAAACTTACTTCCTGGTTCAAACCGAAAGTAGATTTCTATAGAGTATGTGCTTGATAAGTAGAACACGAATTAGACTAAATTGAGCTTGCAAACATTAACTACATCCTTAGCTAAATACATTTCTTTACTAAAATCTAGGTGGCAATAAGTATTTTCCCCAAAATTCATTTTTGAAATTTTAGCCTGTTTTCGTCATTTGCAATGTTTGTTTAATTGGGTAATAACAAATTGGCTTTTGTTTTGATTATTAACATTTGTTACCAGCTCTTGTCTTACTTACACTTTTTAACGCATTCAAGTTTGTTATTCAGATTCGGCACCGAACAAAAAATGCTTACCACGTCCACGGCAAACATTTAAGGTGTTTGAACTTACTAAAATTGGTCATTAAGTACCCATGTAAAGTGCAAAAGCCGTCGTGAAGAAATATATGCAAAAACTCGGTGTTAATTTAGCTAAAATAGGTCCAAGCACGGTATATTTTGACTAAAAACGCAGTTTCAAATCACACAATTTTCTATTTTCACTTTGTAAACAAACAATCTTTCAGTTTATACATTCAATAACTTTTTTGTTAAGGCCTCTAGAAACATAGGTTAAAAAACCGAGTGAAGCTTACAATTCTGGCCTCCGGGTAGGCGTATTTATTTCGGTAACAGTGATATAAACCTACTTACTAGGTTAAAATATCTCCGAAAATGCACAAAATAACGAAATATTCCGCCATTTTGTTCCGCACAGAACATGTCCCTCACTTATTTTTCCGCAAAAACCAAATACGGTGGACCCCCTGGGTAATTAAAGCAGAGCTTATTTTCTTCTAACATCATAATTATGGTGCTTAGGAGTGCACTGCTTGTTCTTACAATAGCAATTCGATCAGGATAGCTCTGCTTGTTCTTATAACAGCAGTGTGATCAGGATAGCACTGCTTGTTCTTATAACAGCAATGTGACAAGGAGTGCTCTGACTGTTCTTGAAACAGCAATGTGACCAGGGTAGCTCTGCTTGTTCAAAAGCCACCTTACAGGATAGGTCTGTCAGTTCTTATAACAGCAGGGTAACCAAGGAAGCTCTGCTTGTTCCGATACCAGCTATTTCACTAGGATAGCTCTGCTTGTTTTTATAACAGCAGTGTGACCAGAAGTGCTCTGCTTGTTCTTTTTACAGCAATGTGACCAGGAGTGCTCTGCTTGTTTTTAAAAAAGCAATGTGACCAGGAGTGCTCTGCTTGTTCTTTTTACAGCAATGTGACCAGGAGTGCTCTGCTTGTTGTTTATACCAGCTATTTTACTAGGATAGCTCTGCTTGTTTTTTAATAACAGCAATGTGACCAGGGTAGCTCTGCTTGTTCAAAAGCAATCTTACAGGATAGGTCTGTCAGTTCTCATAACAGCAGGGTGACCAGAGAAGCTCTGCTTGTTCTTATACCAGCTATTTCACTAGGACAGCTCTGCTTGTTTTTATAACAGCAGTGTAACCAGGAGTGCTCTGCTTGATTTTTTTCACAGCAGTGTGACAATGATTGCCCTGCTTGTTCTTATAACAGCAATGTGACCAGGAGTGCTCTGCTTGTTCTTTTTACAGCAATGTGACAATTATTTCTCTGCTTGTTCTTGTAACAGCAATGTGACCAGGAGTGCTATGCCTGTTTTTTTACAGCAATGTGGCAATGATTGCTCTGCTTGTTGTTATAACAGCAATGTGACCAGGAGTTCTCTGCGTGTTCTTTTCACAGCAATGTGACAATGATATTGTTTTGATTTTTGTTTTGCTTGTTCTTAACAGCAATGTTACCAGGAGTGCTCTGGTTGTTCTTATAACAATGCTCTGCTTGTTTTTATAACAACAATGTTACCAGGAGACCTCTGCTTGTTCTTATAACAGCAATGTGACCAGGAGTGCTCTGCTTGTTCTTATAACAGCAATGTGACCAGGAGAGCTCTGCTTGTTCTTAAAACAGCAATGTGACCAGGAGAGCTCTGCTTGTTCTTATAACAGCAATGTGACCAGAAGAGCTCTGCTTGTTCTTATAACAGCAATGTGACCAAGAGTGCTCTGCTTGTTCTTTTTACAGCAATGTGACAATGATTACTCTGCTTGTTCTTATAACAGCAATGTGACCAGGAGTGCTCTGCTTGTTCTTATAACAGCAATGTGACCAGAAGAGCTCTGCTTGTTCTTATAACAGCAATGTGACCAGGAGTGCTCTGCTTGTTCTTATAACAGCAATGTGACCAGGAGAGCTCTGCTTGTTCTTATAACAGCAATGTGACCAGGAGAGCTCTGCTTGTTCTTATAACAGCAATGTGACCAGGAGTGCTCTGCTTGTTTTTATAACAGCAATGTGACCAGGAGTGCTCTGCTTGTTCTTCTAACAGCAATGTGAACAGGAGTGCTCTGCTTGTTCTTATAACAGCAATGTGACCAGGAGAGCTCTGCTTGTTCTTATAACAGCAATGTGACCCGGAGAGCTCTGCTTGTTCTTATAACAGCAATGTGACCAGGAGAGCTCTGCTTGTTCGTATAACAGCAATGTGACCAGGAGAGCTCTGCTTGTTCTTATAACAGCAATGTGACCAGGAGAGCTCTGCTTGTTCTTATAACAGCAATGTGACCAGGCGAGCTCTGCTTGTTCTTATAACAGCAATGTGACCAGGAGAGCTCTGTTTGTTCTATTTACAGCAATGTGACAATGATTTCTCTGCTTGTTCTTATAACAGCAATGTTACCAGGAGTGCTCTGCTGGTTCTTATAACAGCAATGTGACCAGGAGTTCTGCTTGTTCTTATAACAGCAATGTGACCAGGAGTGCTCTGCTGGTTCTTACAGCAATGTGACCAGGAGAGCTCTGTTTGTTCTTTTTACAGCAATGTGACAATGATTGCTCTGCTTGTTCTTATAACAGCAATGTTACCAGGAGTGCTCTGCTGGTTCTTATAACAGTAATGTTACCAGGAGTGCTCTGCTTGTTCTTTTCACAGCAATGCAACAATGATTGCTCTGCTTGTTCTTATAACAGCGATGTTACCAGGAGTGCTCTACATGTTCTCATAACAGCAATGTTATCAGAAGTGCTCTGCGTGTTCTCATAACAGCAATGTTACCCGGAGTGCTCTGCTTGTTCTCATAATAACGATGTTACCAGAAGTGCTCCCTTTGTTCTTATAACAGCAATGTTACCAGGAGTGCTCTGCTTGTTCTCATAATAGCGATGTTACCAGAAGTGCTCCCTTTGTTCTTATAACAGCAATGTGACCAGGAGTGCTCTGCTTGTTCTTATAACAGCAACGGGAGAAGGAGTGCTCTGCATTTTCTTATAACTTCAATGGGAGAAAAAGTGCTCTGCTTGTTCTGATAATACCATAGTGAACACAAGAAATTTCTGTTTAACACTGACACAAGCATTTGGTAGATATTTCTAACTTGTTTAAAGTATCAATAAGCAAGATTCGGAATAACTTTGGTGATAAATAGATAAAAAGTAACATCAATAAATATTTGGAAATGAAATCTTAACTAAAATAAATGAAATCAAAAGAAATAGATCATTTGCAATCGAGTTTAAATGCATCTTTTTGTACCTTTTAACAGGACATTACAATTATATAAATGTATGCAGATAATGAGGATTTCAGAAAACAACAGGAGTATGCAAAGATATCTTTTAATATTATAGTATGACATATTACAAGTTATCAAAATAAGCAAACTAGATCTGCTAAAAGTAGTTCAGTATTTCAAAATCAGTACCTTTAACATTTATTCATCAAAACTGAAACGAATGTAAAGTGATTATTCAAAATACCTTTTGCCTAAAACCTTAAGATTACACAAATTCTTATAAAATGAGGTTTAAAAATCTCATGCTCTGTTCTAAAAAGTGCAAGTAAAGTAAATACCAAGCTTAAATGTAAACATAATTATTGATAACCTAACAGTAAAATTACCACTTCTAAAATCATCTTTAACAACTCTTCTAATAGCAATGTCTACAGTCTAAAAATATCTGAAACAAAAACGAACAACACCACTGACAACATATGTTTAAAATCTAAAGCGCTATTTGCAAATCTCCAAACATCTATGGACTGCATTGTTTCCGAAATTCAACAGTGAAATTGGTGAACATTTGCAATGCAGACAGAATGGCCCTTTCAATCTATATTGCATAAGGTCACTATTTCACTATTTCTAATAATTTTTAATAATTGGTCTCAATATTAAAGAGAAGAAATGTTCCTTAACTGAATCTAGTAATGTGTCCTGAGAAATTACAACAATCAAAACACAACTAACAGATCTAAAAAATCACAACAACAACAATGAGGCAACAGAAACATTTAAAGTATCTTGTTGGCAAACAATAGTTGTAAAAAATAGCAATTAGTGTAAAGTTTGTTATTTAAATGTCATTTAATCTTGTGAATGTCCAAAAAGGATATGGGTGTTATTTATGATTTTGTTGTTAGTAAAATATTAAAAATAAATTTCACGGGAAAAAGGCATTTTCTTCTGACAGTATTATCTAGAACTATGAAGGAAAATCAATAAAACCAGACAAAAAAAAAAGCTTAAAAAAACAAAGATTTGCCTACTTTAACGACTTCTGTTCCTCAAAAAGTGGGGTATAAATATCAAAGTAATACATCACAGTCTTATGAGACACAGGTCTCCAATATATCACAGTCTAAGTTCTTGTAAGTTGCCATGGAAACAATTATTTGAAACCGAATGATATTGTTTTTAACAAGTAAATGAGTATGTGCACACTTAGAATGGACTTTAAACTGATGAGTATAATGAAACATGATTAGTTTTAACTTTGCTCAAATGCATGGATGATAATATAACTAAAATTTAGAAAATTTTATAAACTATAAGTTAATATAATCATAAATACATGTGTCCTCACTATTTACAAAAAAGGGCAGTAACCTGTGTTTTCACTCAGTTTATTGCTATGTCATTATTTAAAATTGTTTAATATGGCAACTTTAATAACAGTAAGTGACCAAACTATATTTACAAACAAATTGTACATTAAAAGGGACATAACTTTTATAACACAGTCAATGAACTTGTACTTTGGCAAAACATTTAAATATCATTTTAAACACAAAGTATAGTTGATGTGAAATCAAGCACTAAAATTTCATAGTAAGAGTGGTTCCCTGCTTTTCCAAGTGCTGTTGTTACTACTTCCTTGACTTGTAGTTTCAAGCAGTCCTTATCAAATTCTAAATAGTTCACTTTGCATTGCAAAATAGTCAGACTTTTATGTCTGTTTCATTGTTCAGTTATTGTAAAGCAAATTGCTTTTATTCAGTGACATACAGGTTTGTGAATGCTCTGCCATATTACATACAAAATAGATAAATAGTTTTTCGTATCTCTAGGCTGAATTTTGCACTCATGTCTTTCATCACTGACAAAATTGTAAATTCATAACAGTTTGATCAAACAGGTGGTGGTCCATCCGTGTAATGTAACATCGGATCAAGAGATCGACGGAAGTTATTTGCTAAAGTACAACTGTAGTCCTCTTCAGACATTGGTACCAGACAAGCGATAGCTAGCAACAGTAGAAGTAGTATCTGTAGTGGTAGGGCAGTGCGTAATACTCTCAACAAAAACGGCCAACAACTCGTGTCAATACTGTCTTCTTCATCAGTGTCAAGGTCATGATGTATGGTTGAGCTAAAAATAGAATAATTACAAATTATATGATTTTCATGTTCACCAAACTCAAAATAATTGGGTAAACAAGAAAAGTAATGGAACTGTTACACATGAAGTGAGGGCACACTATAAAAGATGATGATATTCTACATTTAATTAGAGTCACATTCTAGCTGATGTCTATGAATGAAATGATGATATATGATATAAGAACTGGTAGAGCAAAAAAGGGGAAAGAGCTAATGGAAAGGATATGCCAAATTGATTATTTACATTAACAAGAATTTAAGAGCTGATAAATAACAATAAATCTTAGCTTAATTATATGTATTTCGAAAGTAAATTTTCTTAGAAGATATCATGTCTTAATACAGATATTCTGAAAAGTTATTTACATAAAATTCCAGTTTATGTAAGCAGTTAAAGCCCAACACCTTCGAATATCTGGACTATGCTGTTAACATCTATTTTATCTTTGTAATAACCAACAGCTGTTTGATACAGGTAAGTTACTGTAAATAATGTTACTAAATTGATCAAATATGCTAATAATTGTTCACAATTCATGCCATATTTGGTTTAATTTTACAATATAGACCATTCCAATTTCATGCTGTTAAAAATAGAAATAATATGATACCCAAGATGCAACATAATAATTGTGCTATTGCAAAAATATTAAATAACAAAGAAAGTTTAAACAGTAAAGATATTTTGAAGATTTTGTTAGAAGTACATCTGGGAATTTAGTATCTTGTGCAGAAATTATTGTTAAGTGATATGTAAATCTTCTTAATGTTTTCAGTCTTGATTCTTTCTTCATATCTATTATAAGAATGCCTGTTAGGAAATGATGCTAAGATGAGTTTTACAATATTGAATAAGCCCCTGATCACCTGACTACAAAATAATGTAATACCCATGATATCTTTAGCTACAATGACGATGATAATGATGATAAAATACAATGTATAACATCAGTTTGCCAGACAAAACTTAGGTGTATTTTTGCGATAAATTTGGTTATACTGATTGTGAACATTTTGTCTATTTCAACTTTCCATTTTGTGTTGTCCTTTGACTGAATCTACAAAATTAGAAAAAAGTCTGCTCTCCACGGCAGTTTTGTCCAGCAAATACATGTATACACAACCCATTCAGTCTGGCATAGCAAGGAAGTGGCTTGGTGATTTGTGAACAGTTTATCCCTTTACTCCATAGATACACCTGTATTGCAACAGCCGTGAATCTACACTGGTTGGACATGCATAAAAATGCATTTATATGCAGTAAAAGGTTAAACAAATCTGATCTACCACTTTCCTTTACTATACAAAGACCACCACAATCACAATTAAAATATATGTCAGTCTAAATGGGTTTACCAGAAAATGCCCTTTTGCATTCACATGAATCTGTTTACAGGAACTTCACAAATGTTTCTAGAGATTCAAAAGATGTGTATCACTTTCCAGAGGTTTGTTACAAGCACTCATACTTTCCATTTCTTTAATCTTAACATTTCATCCCTGTGACCAATCCAGGAAAACATTGTCAGATACTTGAATGATGCCCGGTTCCATGGTTATAAGCCTCAGATCATGGAAACCAGTCTCAAATTTTTAGCCTCTGATTGGTAAGATTTGAGAGTGTGCTCATTTTCAACCAATCAGATTGCTTAAATGCTTTATAACTAAGACTGGTCTCCAATCTCAATTTTATAACTTTGAAACCTGTTTTTGTTTGACTTGTGTATGCACAGATCTATATGTGTATGCAAGAAACAAAAGTTAGAAGAGGACAGTTAGTTCTATCCCTAGATTATGACAACAAGGTACTGGATGCATGATTAATCTTACGATGATAAAACACTGTAGATTTCCCCAACCAGCTAGAAAGCAAAATAAAATACATAAGAATAAGCAAGAAGAGTATCATGACCCCTATGATGCTGGGCCCCAGCAAATGTTATGAATATTTGAAGAGGGCTTCCACAAAGAGAGAATGGTAAGTGTTGATGGACTAAGGAATTAAATCTTCTTCATTTGCCAGTGAAATGTGAAAGGAATGCTCTGTTTTCTTTCCAACCAGTGAAAAGAAAGATATAAGGCTTCAGAAATTCACTTTGCAAAAGAAATTTGTTTATGAGTTAGTATCAATAAAATTTGTTCTTAACAAGCTAAGCTGCAAATAAAATAATAGTTCTAAAGGCAACTAAAGCATATCAGCATAGGCAAATTTCCCTGAAAAACAACAACAACATTATTATCGCAGGGTTGTATGGTAGGTGTGCAGACTACATAGCTGGCTAAAGGCAAGCGGTAAATGATGCTTTATTAATGTAAACAATGTTTTCTGCAAATAATTAACTAAACCAAATAAGATTAATTAACCAACAGCACTTTGAAATACAAGGATTCCACATATCACTTAATGACCTAACCTTTTTGACATATGGTGACCCCTCCAGTAAATATATTACATATCAAAAGTCTTTGAAGTCTACCAGTAGTCTTCCTGTTCTACTTGCAGACTTGATATTCTATTGTGGCTCATAGTATTTTATCATGGTGAAGATATATCAACTTTTTTTTTCATTGGAGACTAGCTTTATCGAAATGAACAAAAGCAAGAAATACCCTAAGCACACAGGACAGACTTTCCACAACACAGTATTTAACTTTTATATAATTATGCTATCAACTTAAATTATAGCAGCATGCAATTTAAAAATAATCAGTATATACTACATGCTTTAAGAAAATAAAATAAAAAAAAAAACTTACACAAGCGGATGTTTTATGCACATGGCTATTTGACATGTTACAAGATTTGGGAATCAATTCTAGTGACTGGATGAAGAATGCACCAATCAGAGCTAAGCTCCTACATCCAATTGGTGAGTATAATATAAACAAGAAACCTGATAAACTTGATTTGGCTATAGTAACTCAAATCAGGCTGCACACCTGTACAGTCTGATCTGGGTCTACACTGTTTTCTATAACGAAAATTACCAAAGATCTTTCAAAGGAAAGGTGTTTTACTGTTCCAATATTAAATTATTTGAAGAAAAGTAATATTTAAAGTTGGAAAAGTTGGATGAAATTAAAGGATTTGCAACTTAAAAAATCTGTGTTTACTGCTCTGCATTATTATGGTAAGTCTGTACTGTAATGCCTTGGGTTCATTTACTTAGACAGTTGTACATTTTAATAAAAAACAGTTCTTTTTTTTCCAATATTATTTCATAATTCTTCAGTAATATGAACATAAAAAACCAGTGAAGTTAGCTGCCTATAGCAACAAAAGATTTATGTTTTGGTAATTGTATGTTTGAAGAATTCTTCATGTTGAAATAGCAGCCATTATAATGCGTGCACTAGATACAAGGCTCTGTTATTACAAAGAACAAAAATTTAAATAAACAGTAATATTGTTTTAGTTTAATATCATATAATAATGGTGCCCACATGCCATCACCAATCGTATGCAGCATATGCTTAGATCTGTCAACAAATGCGACATAAAGTATATCATTAGGGGTGGGAGAAATAATTACGTGTCTCTGTATCCAGCGGATGGCACTCGATGCCCGACAAAAAGTCGGTAAATTCTCGACAAAATATGGCACAATCCTGCTAAAAGCTGCAGACAAAAATGAGGAGAGAAAATGGTTAAGAGATGAAGAAATGTACACAAGCGTGTCTAGAAACATCTTAACAAGTCATACAAATCTTTTCACCTATAACTACAAATTCAAATAAGAATGAAAAGCTATTTTGTCTACAAATTCTAGTAACAAACAATAGTGGGCTTGATATGTAGTGCTTGAATACATTCACTTGTTGTTCAGTTGAGTCAAGATGTCCTTGACCTGCCTAGTATAGATTTCCCTTAGCATTCTAAATTAATCTGATGACTCCCCTTTCTTTCAATTTAATTTATACTATTCATTGTTAATAGAGATATTTGTCAGAAATATATTAAGTGAATTATTTCGTACTAACCAACTCTGGATCATATTAATCAAAGGACCTAAGTTTTTTCTTCACTCCATGGATATGTCATTTATAACACAGGCAACCACTATAGATGCAGATTAGCTGCATACTGTTGTCGTGTGATCTGGATCTAAACTATTTGCTTCTTGGCCAGAAATAACCTAAAAATCTAGCAGTACAAATCCTGATTGATGGTACAAAGATGTGTAAGATGATCTGGAATTACACTTTTTACCCATGGGATAAAAACCATATCTCAAAGAGTAAAGGGTTAAAGTAATTACAGTTCATTACAAATTTTTATTGTGTTAAGAGTTCGTCTTTTTTTTGAACACTTTCCTCCTATTGCATTGACGAACAGTTTAGATTCTGATCAGCCAGCACATCCGTGCTGTCTGATCAGGATCTAAACTGTTCGCTTTTTGATTCCTTAGGTTACTTCTGACCAAAATGCAACCAGTGCAAATCCTGATCAGATGGCATGAATGTGTTGGCTGATCTGGATCTACACTGGTCGCACATGTGTAAAAATGTGTATATATGGAGGGAAGGGTTAAAATTGTATGATTTCCCTCAGTGGTCCTGTATGACATTAATAAACTTATCTGGTTAATAAAAAAGTTTAAAAGAAACAGAAGCTTTTGAAACAACAAGAAGTCAGTTACAAATAGCCAGGAGTTTTCTGAAACCAAAGCTAGCAACATTAATCAACAAACCTGGCAACTTCTAGCAAAAAGACCAGAAAATATACAATAATGTCTTTTCAAGTATTACACAAACTTACAGAGGTTATTCTAGATGCGGAAGAAGTATCTGTAGAAGTGAATAATGAAACATGTGATATTGATGCACAATTGTAACACACACAAGAGTTTTACCACATCAGTCAACGTAACTAACTGCAAATCACTCAAGACTAAAACACAGTGAACACACATACTTGTTACCATGTTCATGACATTCCGATAATATTTTTTAAATTAAAAGGATTTTCTCAAAACATTTTTAATTCGGTATACAGTATACACTGGCTTATGGACTGTTCATAAAGTTTTGTGACATGTATTATAGATGGTATGGAATTTAAACTAGGGCCCATGGATTTTTTTTTGTAAAATGGTATTTTTTCACATACAGCCATAACATTTTAATATCACAGATAATAATTTAAACATGTTATATTTACACTCATCTTGATCTTTTCCAAAATAGAGGTCTTTCTTCAGACAGCCTTTTAGCGACTCATATGAATTGTTGAAATGAATTAAAAAACAGACAGAACTGTGTTGAACATATTAAAAATGGTACTGGGAAAGTATTACAATATCTGCTGTGAGAATACTGCATATTTATTAAAAATGTCTTGGAAGTTTCTGAACAACCCTCTTACATGGATAAATGAACATGGCCATTCTGCCGATAACCACAACAACAACAAAAAGTTTTAACAAACATCAAGTATAAAACATTGTGTCACGACTAGACAAACACATATCAAAGGTGAATTTGAGATATTTTGTAACAGTCAAACTCTGTAGTTAGTTTCAACATCAAATTACCTCTAATTTATTCACTTTTCCGAATCCACTTCCAAATTTATTTTTCTGATTAAATATTATAAACATTTTTATTAATCTGATATCCTAGTTTTTATCTGATTTGTTATTAAACATAAAATAACGATTTCTACCAAAGAATTATAAAGAGTGTTATATCAACATACCAGTCATTTATTAATTTTTTGCCATACATTGCCCATTACTGGTAATTACTCAATGTAGTCTTAGAGTTTTGAAAAATGTTTAAAATGAATTTAGTCCAACTGAAAAATTTGGAGACATAGGATCATAAAATCTGCAATTTTTTCACAAACATACTGTAAATGGCACTCTAAGCATTAATAATTGAAATTTAAACCTTTGTCTTAAAGGTCCATCTACTGACCAGTGGAAATAAAGTAAAGTAGCCATACCTGTCTGGAAAGAGCAAACGGAGATCTGGTTCTAGGTCGTGACAGGGATGTGTTAGCTGATGGACGGAAAGAAGGGCGGAATGGTCGTGTTGGCGTACTTGTGCGTATGGCACTGTCTCGTGGACTACTGGCACCAGATGATGCTGGACTGCTCAATTCAAAACTTCGGTCCGGGCTACGTACCTGTATAATATAACTTGGCAGTTTCACAAAAAAAACATCCAAAAGAAGAGTATCAAATGATTTATGTTAAATAAAAAGTTCAATTTGTTTTGAATCAAAAGTTTGTTTGTTCTGTATCTTTGCATACTACACGTCTGGTCAAAAACTGTTCAGAAAGGTATAGGTAGTTAGTGGTCTTTGAAGAAAGTTTGACTGTATTTAGAGAGTATCAAACTATTATGTATTATAGGTCAAAATAATCTTTACAGAGACATCAAAGAAATATGTTTATACCGGAGATTTGGTTTCCAGTCTAGT
Organism: Corbicula japonica; assembly: GCA_038501625.1. Lineage (NCBI taxonomy): Eukaryota > Metazoa > Mollusca > Bivalvia > Venerida > Cyrenidae > Corbicula > Corbicula japonica. The sequence goes on from JAZAYU010000296.1 coordinate 85,780, forward strand.
TTCGAGACTAGAGATATAAGATGAACACAGTCTAAGTAGAGCCTTGAGTCTGTTGGCAATGATATGCATCTTGTCTTTGGCTTGGCACATCTCGGGAGTGTCGGAGTTCATCAGCAGCTGGTCTGCCGTGTCTCTAAGGGTCATAACTCTCGGCTGATTCTTCTCCAAATCAAACTTTATGTCCTGTAAATAAGCCTTCTATGTGACAGTGTTTGCTATAGGTACAAATCTGTTATTAACCCTTTTCTCCATGGGATATGGCTGTTATCCATAGGTGGACAGAATAGATCACTTAGTGCCGTCTGATCAGGACCAACAACATTCACTTTGAGATTAATTATATTATTTCTGTTCAAAAAGCAAACAGTGTCTATTTTGATCAGACGGCACTGATGTTCCAGGTAATCCGGATCTGTACTTTTTTTTGCATGTGATAAAATCTGACCACTGATGCACCAAAATGCATTTGAACCAGCGCCTTTCTAGAAAGATCTGGTCAACCTCCTTCCTTTCTATCACAGTTTCACAAGAAGAAAATATCCCCATCAATTCAACCAAAAGATCATCCTTAATGTCATAAATTCACTGGGCAGACCTGAATTTTTAAATCAATCTGGATTTCTAGAGACAACACTAACCTGTAACTTCCTGAGTCTAGTCCACAGTGCTGCCTCATCGTTGCCCAGTTTGATTGGTTCACACTGCTGAATCTTCATCTCAACTCCCTCCAGCCACAGCAGCAGGTCGTGTATCGTGTGGTGGAACTCCTGACACTGCATCAGGGCATCCTGCAGCTCTCCCTGCACACGTGTTGCCTGCGCACATACTGCATCCCATCGCTTGTTCATCAGATTGAGTTTATCTCGGAGTTGTCTGCCCTCCTCTGTCGTTGGATCAATGAGCTCTCTACTGGTAAGATTGATGGATATAACCCTGGCTTTTTTGGATTCTAGCTGCACTAAGAAGTCCTGTGGTAAAGAGAAATTCAACTTCTTAAAGTTCTTACTAGTATACTGTCAAAACAATGTAAAAGATCCACTACTGAAGTAAAGGTATATTAACACTTAGTAAGATCATTGAGAACCAAGTTTCAACATTGTTCTTTCCATCAAAAAGTCATAAACTGCTGACAATCACTCAAAACTTTTTGCCATGTTTCAGTTTTTATCCCATCTGAACTGATGAGTGATCACAGGTACTACAATTTGCTATTAGTTTCACTAGTATTAGATTATTTCTAACCAAGCAGAACAGTATAGATCCTAATCAGACTGCATGGACGTGCATGATGATCTTGATCTAAACTAGTCACAGATGGGATATAAGCCCTATCCTTGCGGCTAAGAGTTAAAAGGAACAACTTATGATTGAAAGTGTAAAATTTGAAGAATCAATATTTTGTACATAATATTGGAATCTAATAAACCAGTGACCAGATAAGTGTTTTAATCACACTAAGACTTTAAATACTAGGATTTTTGCTCATGGAAAGAAACAAATGAAAAACATCAGCTGATAATTTTTACATGTTAATACCAAGCAAATATTTCCTTGCAAAAACAGCACTCTTATTACCGGTAAATACTGATTATGAAAAGGTCAAACAGCAGTTGTAATATTTTATAACAAATAATCTGTCATGATCCTTTCTGTGCAGCAGTAATGAAAATACATGCGAAGCCAATCCAACAACAAAGTAATGGTGTGGTAGTCTTGTGTTATGAAGAACACAGAAAAAAAGAAATGATTGGTGCCCGTAGGCCATAGATTTCATACAAATGTAGAATGAATGCCAGTGTATGTAAATGAGAGTGGTTCCTGGTTATATTGATGATGATGATGTCTGAATGCTGATGTTGTAAAAAAAAGAAACCAGTGTTACCAAAAGTACAAGATAATGTAGCATGAAGCAGTGTTAGACATTTGTCCACACAAAAATCATGTTATGTACCTCTTTAAACTTTTCCTGTAAACAAATGTGAGGATACTCTTGATTTTTGTTATATATATTAGCATTTACATAGACATCTAGATTATCATACATAAATTTAATAACAAGAATATCTGACAGCATTTTATTTCTTTTGCTCAAGTTGGACAGCATACCAAGCAATCTGTGTACAATGGTATCTAATGATACTTAAATTAAACCTTTCCTCCAATAATACACCTTTATTGCGTGAGCGAACAGTTTAGATCCAGATCAGCCGGCACATCTGTGCCATCAGATCAGGATCTAAACTGTTCACTTTTTATTCATTAGGTTATTTCTGACCAAAATGCCACCAGTGCAGATCCTGATCACATGGCACGAATGTCGCACACGCTTAAAAATGCATATATATGGAGGAAAGGGTTAATAAAATTCTACATGGCTAAATGGACCTTCAAAGCACTGTTCATCAACCTGTTTTGTAAAGTTGGAGGTAAGTAACTGATACCATTACACTGAAAATTCCCTTGGTGATCTTTTGTTCTACAGTGTATACTTATAGTTTCACATTTAAACTGTTACTTATAGTTCTATTTTCTTAAAAGATTAAAGTGATTTACCTTATGTTGACGTATAATACTATCTAGTCTAGTGATTTCCCCTGGAAGGGGTTGATGGGTATGTTGTAATGCCTCAGCCTCGTCTAGCCATGCCATCATATTGTCAAGGTCAGTCCGGAACTGGTGCCAGTCCTTCCGGTGCTGGCTTAAGCGGTAGTCTTTCTGGATTGATCCGGCTTGCAACATCTCCCAGCGTGATACCACAGCTATAAATGAACATCATGACAAGTTATTTATGAAATAATAAGTAGCTTCAATGGTTTTTCCAGGATTTATCATGGGAGGGGGGTGGAGTTCAGATTAAGAAGGATTTATCACAAGGGTGTAGCCCTGAGTGATATATATCTACACATCTGAACAACAAGGAAAAGGAAAATCAGTGTTTTATCACGGATTTAATCACCGTCTATGCCACTGCGGTCATGTTAGAATTGACACTATCTGAAATCCCTCTCAAGGCATGTGCTCTTAAAGTTTTGGACATTCAGCATACATACACATGCCATTTAAAAGAATTACCAGGCTGGCAGGCTAGATTTAACCAGGGATTTACTGGCCAACTTCTATATTGCATATGACACTATACTGAAAAGTGAAAATAGGCACAAACAAAGAGATCAAACTTCAAATGCCTGTGTACCAAGTTAACAAGAAGCCTTAAAATGTAAAGTGCTTCTTAACATTAAGAAACATGAAATAACAAGTCATGACATTAAGACTGACTAATGTACATGAATGTTCACTGTGACATGTACAGAGGCGGATCCAGAAGGGGTTTAGTTTGGTTGCTCGAACCACCATTTTCGGCAACAATATCAAAGTTTCATGAGATTTTGTCCAGAAAGTTGGAGATTATCATGTAACCTCCTAAGACTGTCCCTTTTTGAAAATCTTGCATCCTACTTGCATATATTATCATTTCATTGTTCATGACTGGAAGAAAAGGTACAGAAAGCGGTATAATGAAGACAAAAGGATGGTATATAAAACACAAATCCCAAATGTACTTACCATCAACTTGGCTGTCTGCGCTCGCTATATGATGGAGACCAGTCTCGGCTTTCAGCAGACGATGTATACTTCTCACGTCCTCTACACACTTCTCTGCTTCATTCATGCTCTGTAACTATAACAACAGGGAAAGGTAATACACCCCAAAACAATCCACACATGTATTTTGTTATACATGACTGTATAATAGCAAGCACAAACATTATGTTTAGATTTGAAGGTAATCTGCAACATTCTAACTCTATACAACATAAACATTTTCTATGCCAGACAACTTAAATTCCACAACTTTAAAATATGCAGGAGTAATAGAATATTCTAAATCAATTTCCATAAATTTTGTAAATTCACACAACTGATGATTTTCTTTTAACATCAGGTCCTTCATAACTGGTATGTATTTAATTAATAAAATCATATGACCTTTTATTTAAGGCTGCACAGCTTGACATTATATTATAAACTGAGACTGGAGACCAGTCTCAAATATCAACCACTGGATTGGCTGAAATGGACACATGTCTTTATATTAGCCACTCAGATGCTTGAATACTGAGTCTGGTCTCCATTCTCAGTTTTATCATCTTAGGCCTGCAGTTCATTCTACAAATTTGATATTCAATGTACTAAGGCAGTTATAAAGTGAATCTTACATAATGTAAAGCCCGATGTTCCACACCTGGCCCTATAGGTACATTTCTGCGGAGCTCAGACTCGGCAATGTCCAGTTTGTCTGTAGCCTCAACCAGAGCATCAGCAAGTTTCTCTAATATCTCCTCAATCTGAGCCTCCTTGCCGCGACTCGTCATGTCCAACTTCATTCTGTTGAATCTCTCCTGTCGGCTTGGTGATGGGGCTAAACACAAGAGCGATAGTTTATCTCCTTCTTGGATAATAATTAATTGTAAAAAATTACTTCACTTCTGTTGTAGACAGTCTAAGGGTTTTAGCAAACATCTCAAGAAATCACAGCTATTTCTGTTTATACTTTCGAATTTTCGATTGTTTAAAAGAATAAATTCTGAATCAAGTCTAACACAAGAAATAAATACTTAAAAATGCAGTTAGGACTTAACCCTAGTTTACATCTGTTACCTTATATATCATTTATCAGCTTAATGTGAATATGACATATTTTAATAATAATTTATTATATTTTACATAATTGGTGTCATTAACATAAACAAGAGGGCCATGGTGGCCCTAAATCGCTCACCTGAGTACAAAAGTACTCTCAGTTTTACCCCAGAGCCAACATTTAAATAATGCTGGTAAAGGGTCTCGTCACAATACTCAACACGAAATATCTAAGGATAGTCACATTAGTTTCAGAAAAAAATGATTATATATGTTTTCCTATATAAATCAATGTAAACTAAGAGAACCCTAGGGCATGGCCAATTTTGGCCCAGGGGACATAATTTGAACAAACTTGGTAGATATCCACTAGACAATGCTACATACCAAATATCTAAGCTTAAGGCATGAGGTTTCCAGTAAGAAGATTTTTAAAAATTGCCTTTTTTACATATTAAGGGCCCCTGGAGCGGGGCCAATATTGACCCAAGGGCCAACATTAAAACAATGTTGGTAAAGGGTCTCTTCACAATACTCAGCACCAAATATCTAAGACCTAGTCCTATTAGTTTCGAAGAAAAATGATTTTTCATGTTTTCCTATATAAATCAATGCAAACTAAGAGAACCCTGGGGCGTCATCAATTTTGGCTCAGGGGACATAATTTGAACAAACTTGGTAGATATTCACTAGACAATGCTACATACCAAATATCTTAGCTTAAGGCATTGAGGTTTCCAGTAGGAAGATTTTTAAAGTTTTCCTTTTCTACATATTAAGGGCCCCCAGGACGGGGCCAAAATTGACCCCAGGGCCAACATTTAAACAATATTGGTAAAGGTCTCTTCATAATACCAAATATCTAAGGTCTAGTCCTACTAGTTTCGGAGAAAAATGATTTTTCATGTTTTCCTATAAAAAATCAATGTAAACTAAGAGAACCCTGGGGCATGGCCAATTTTGGCCCTGGGGACATAATTTGAACAGATTTGGTAGATATCCACTAGACAATGCTACATACCAAATATCTAAGCTTTAGGCATTGAGGTTTCCAGTAGAAAGATTTTTAAAGTTTGCCTTTTTCACATATAAAGGGCCCTCGGGGCGGGGACAATTTTGACCACAGGGCCAACTTTTAAACAAAGTTGATAAAGGTTCTCTACAGCACCAAATATCTAAGATCTAGTCCTATTAGTTTTGGAGAAAAATGATTTTCATGTTTTTCCTATATAACTACATGTAAACCAAGAGAACCCTAGGGCGTGGCGGATTTTGGCCAAGGGGACATAATGCGAACAAATTTAGTAGACATCCATTAGACAATGCTACTTACCAAATATCTAAGCTGTACGCATTGTGGTTTGTGAGAAGAAGATTTTTAAAGATTTCTTTTATAAGTCTATGTAAAATGAAGTGACCCCTGGGGCGGGGACCATTTTGACCCCAGGGAAATAATTTGAACAATTTTTGTAGAGTTCCACTAGAGGGTGCTAAATGCCAAATATCTAAGCTCTAGGCCTTGTGGTTTCAGACAAGAAGATTTTTAAAGTTTTTCCTATATAAGTCTATGTAAAATGAAGTGACCCCTGGGGCGGGGACAATTTTGACCCAAGGGAAATAATTTGAAAATCTTTGTAGAGTTCCACTAGAGGGTGCAAAATGCCAAATATCTAAGCTCTAGGCCTTGTGGTTTCAGACAAGAAGATTTTTAAAGTTTGTCCTATATAAGTCTGTGTAAAATGAAGTGACCCCTGGGGTGGGGCCAATTTTGACCCCAGGGAAATAATTTGAACAATCTTTGTAGAGTTCCACTAGAGGGTGCTAAATGCCAAATATCTAAGCTCTAGGCCTTGTGGTTTCAGAGAAGAAGGTTATTAAAGTTTTTCCTTAGGTTGCCATGGCAACCAGAGTTCTATATGGAATTGATTTCTTTGAACAAATTTGGAAGAGCTTCATGCAAGGAACATCTGTGGCAAGTTTCATCAACTTTGGCCCAGGGGTTTAAGAGGAGATGTCGTTTAAAGTAAAAGTTTACGGACGGACGGACGCCGGACAAATTGCGATCACAAAAGCTCACCTTGTCACTACGTGACAGGTGAGCTAAAAACAACTAAAATCCAAAACAATCTCTAAATAAATGATCTTTACTAACCTCTATTGTCAACATAGTCTCTCGCAACTCTTCTGGGTGACTTAGTTCTCAGTGACCTTGTTGGTGACCTTGACCTAGTTGGTGATGTTGATCCTGGTCTTAATGACCTTGGTGATTCCAGTCTCCTTGACCTTGGTGACTCTGGTCTCCTTGGAGATGCTGGTGTATCCATTGTTCTCCTCTTGAACTCGGGTGAGGTATTTAGTTTTGAGTGAGTAGCGGCAGTGACTGATGGTAATTTCTTTGGTGAGGTGGAGCGTGACCTTGACCTTTCCCTCAGTTTTTTCAACAAAGCTCTTCTTTTTTCAGGAGGACTTTCTGGTGGGGAAGCTTCAAGATAAGCCTCGATTTCTTTCATATCCCAATCTAAGGACAAAGTCTCTCCTGGGGCTAAGGCATGCAGCTCACGTTCTAGTCTGTCTAACTCATCATCATTCAGTCTGAATCTTTCCTCAGTCTAAAAACAGTTAAAATATCCACATTAGTTTAGACTTTTTGAAAAGTATTCTTCAATAAGAATAATAGATTTAAAAGTTCAGATATTTATATATATTTGTTTATCAATATTTGTTACCTTCAAGTGCAATGATTGATGGATTGTGGTGAGCAGAACAATGAAATTGTTCCTCTTAAGTATACCATAATCTGATGAAATGCATATAATTTTATGACAAATGTTCAATGTTTGTCAATATAGCAAAATCTTTATACTTACATGCAGGGCTGACAATCTTGCATTTGTGATAGCAACTCTGTCGAGAACTTCCCTGTGATACTGTCTGAATGTGTCGATTTCTGCCTGTGTGGTGATAGCATCAGCACTGTCACCTTTCTGTATCAAGAATAAAGCTGCCTCATCAAGGAAGTCAAACTTCCTTGCACGAGATTCTATCTCCTCTTGTATTCTCTGAAAACAGGTTATCACATAAAAACATACCAACACTGAAAATAGGTCATAACATCATACTCATACCAACACAATGGTTCATCCTGCAGTCTAATAAAACTAAAAATATACTTTAATACAAGGCATAGTTAACCAGTGATGGTAAAGATCCAGAAAAGGGTTTACAAATTTCAAATTCAACCAATCACTTTTGCTAAATAACTTTTTTAATTTTATAGAATCTACCATGAAATAATAAGGAAGAGAATAATATGATGCCCTTTAAATAACCCTTTCCTCCATAGACATACTCTTTATTGCATGGGCGAACAGTGTAGATCCAGATCAGCTGATCAGGATCTGCACTGTTCGCTTTTTGATTTATTAGGTTATTTCTTACCAAAATAAGACCAGTGCAGATCCTGATCAGATGGCACAGATGTGCCAGCTGATCTGGATCTACACTGGTTGCACATGCACAAAAATGCATATATATGGAGGAAAGGGTTAATGTTAATCATGCCTTACCTGCATTTCTCTCATTTTGGTTTTGACGTCCATGGATGAGAGGTGCTCAAGATTAGTAAGTTGCATGTCTATCTCAGTGAGCCAACTCAACAACGAATCCTTTGTCTGCTTGAAATCTTCCCGTATACTGGACGAGTGTCGAAGCTCGCGAAGGTTTGATGACATCTGACCCTGCATCCTATCCCAGCGATCATTAGCATCTTGCATCATTGTCTTGAGTGTTCCGGCTGTGTCGGTGCGACCTTCTCGGGCCAGTCGACGATACTGACGGTTGATATTTTCTAGCTTGCTCAGGTTCTCATGAATCTTCCTCTGAACAGACTACGAACATAAAACAAATATTGTCTGAAGGTTATAAAACTGAGCATGGAAACCAGTCTCAAATCTCAAGTATCTGATTGGCTGAAATGGCGATCAGATGCTTGAAATTTGAGACCGGTTTCCATGCTCAGCTTTATAACCTTGGGCAAATATCTTTTTTATAATTATGTGAAAATACAATTATCCTGACACAAATTCTATCATCTTGCAATACTGTAATGCTCAAGAAATCTTTTATCCCTTTTCCTATCAATATTTTCTGTTTGCAAGATTAATTTTATGAATTTAGAAGAATATAAAAATTTGTGACACATTATCATTAAAAATGTTATTACTCCAAAGTGAAATTTAAAAAATAACAAAATTCTGTTAATATTGGTGTGTGGCAGCGGTGGTTAATTTACAGGGAAGTAAACACTGTGAGAAGATTGTTAATTTACCTCACATCTTGAATACTCTTCACTGGAGGTGCTGACATTTAATTGGTCAGCTGTAACCTCTGTGACCTCAGCTTCCATGACCTTCAGCCAATCACCAAACACCCGACAGTCATCTATCAACGTCTGCCACAGCTTCCAGGTCTCCTCAATTCTAAACAAGTATAAACATTACAATACTGTCTTCAAATATCATTTATAAATTGATATTAATTATTGATAAATCTTAAAAAATTAATTGATTAGAATCCAGTTGTTTATTTAACACTTGAATTTCACAAAATTTGGTAACTAAAATCTTGAATACACACACATTTAAGATTGTCTTAACATATTAGTCCCATAGTTAAAATTTCTATAAATATTATTAAAAATCAATCTTTAGAACTGGATGGTTTGTTTAATGATTTCAACTGAAACTCTAATGCTGAACAAGTGACTTATGTTATTATGCTGTTATCCAAAGAAGTAAATAATCCATGCAGATACTGTACCTTGCTCTCTGTTCTGGAGCGAGCTGACAGATGCCTCTCCAGCGCCGCTCCAGGTTCTTCATGGCTGTCTGTAGACCATTAAACTCTACATCAGTGGGACAGGCATCAGAGTCATGAAGCAATACTTCACACAGGTTCAACACTGACCCTACACCTGGACTGTGACGCTCTATGTCATGTTGTAATTCCTGTAAAGTCAAATGTTTTATAAACAATTGTTCTCAATTCAAATCCACTCAAAATCTATATTTCTCAGTATTTAAAATACAGCTTTGCTCTTATATCAAAACATACAATTACTATTGTTTTACTGCTTAATTAAAATTATTTCTTTATGCAAGTCTCTCAAAACTAACCACAATAGTGAAAAGATTACAATAAAAAACCATTATAAAATGTCAAAAGATCAATTTATGTATCATAAAAATTCAGCTTGCATATGGTTTGGTGAAGTTAAATTAACAATCAAAATTAGAAGGCTCTCTACAGTGAGGTAACTTAATTCCTATAAACAAATCCCAAACTATACAATATATAACATACACTCTGTCGCTGTAGTTTCTTCTGTATTTCCTTCCTGTCACAATCCTGGTAGATGACAGGGGCAGATAAGTCATCCTCCATGTTGGCGAGCCACTTGCGTAGGTTACTCATGCTGACATCAAGCTGCTGGACAGCTAGCAGCGTCTCTTGCAGCTTCCGCTGTCTGTTAACAAACAATAAATTAACCCTTTCCTCCATAAGTATGCCTTTTTAAGCATGTGTGACTAGTGTAGTTTCAGATCAGATGGCCAATCTGTGCCGTCTGATCAGGGACTGCACTGGTCGCATTTTGGTAAGAAAAAACCTTACGAATCAAAAAGTGAACAGTGCAGATCCTTATCAGACTACATGGATATAAATAAATAATGAGATCAACTGTTATTTTCATCCACATTTCAATTTCAGTCCTTCAACATAATATATAAACAAATGGAGCAGACCTGGGATCAATTACTTTGAAAAGTAATTAATTAATTACAATTTAATCAGGAATGCTTCAATTAATTACAATTATAATTACTTGCTTTTTCCATAAGTAATTAATTAATTACAATTATTTTAAGGAAAATAATTAATTATTTTTTAAGGAAAATAATTAATTATTTTTTAACTATTTTTAATTATTTTCAAAATAGGAAATACATTCACAAACATAACCATGTTGAAAACAGATTTCTGATGCAGATATATAAGTCCTTATTGCATTTCAAAATCATTTATGCTTCAAAGTTACTGTCAGTCAGTGAACAATATCCCAGCTATTGAAAAGAGCCATTCAACTGGGTCAGATGATGCCGGTAGAGCCAGGTAGATTTCAGGCATCTTTGACAAATATTGGTAGAATCTCAGCATGTACCTACCAGTAATGGAGATGGTTAAAATCAGATTTTTTACAAACTTGACACAAATATTGGTCAAGTTCTGACTGTTTCATGATGTGTGTCTTTGACGTGTTGATGTCTGAGAAATTAAACTTTATATAGTGCTTGTGGAGATAAAGTTTGAAGTAACATTCAGTCTTCCTTTGTACATGTACTCTGACGAACAGTATCTGCATTTTGCTTAAAAATTACACTAGTATCCTTTGATAATATAAAGTGTTTTAATGTGCTTGAATTCATGTTGTGTGGATAACAGTCATAAGAGAAATGCCAAGAACATATATTCAAGTAATGTTTAATACCTTGGATTAAGAATAAATTTTGATCAATTCTTAGTTACCCACTTAGTACAATTTATGAACAGAAAAGAACATAACATTTCTTTTATATCATCCAGGTATTTACATACAACTTGGGGGAAAACAACATAAATAATTTATGCATAATTGCTTTGTGGTCTATAATAATTTTGCAATGGCAACAAAAATGATAAGAAAACATAGATAAAGAGGAATAATACTATAAACAAAGAGGAATAATACATAGAAGAAAAATGTAGCAACTTTTAATGAAATTGAATTCTCTTCATTTTAGGCTTCTTATACTAGTTATTTTAATTTCATGGGTTCATATTCATCAATAGTCTAGCAACTATTTCAGGTTCATGTCCAAATTAACACCTCATTAAATGACAAGTGTGAAAGTTATAACTTCAGGTAACAATAGCTACTGCACAATAACCTGTGTTTTGCCGTGTGTTACTGTTTGAAATGGAGATGCAAAATTTTATATTTACGGTATATTAAGTATTCTATTGGTATTTTTGTTATGATTTTTCCAAATGATCAGGTAACAGAACTACTAATTTATTGACATATTGACATAAGTGTTGTTCATTCAAGTACTGAATCTATGAAATTTATCACTTCCACAAAATAATAAACTCAAAGTCCTACCAGGAACATTGTAAGGATTTTCTTATTTTCAGTTTACTCTATATGACCCCCTAGTTTGAGTCATGTAGCGGGACTACTAAACTCTGAACCTCAGTCAATACTCACGATCCAACAGTACATGAAATCTTAAAATTTAACTGTAATCAACCGAAATTTTATTTTTCAAATACGACTTCAACACAGCTAAGAACACTGGACTGAATACTATGGTACTAATAGATTTCCATATAAATATACACTACCTAAATGCAATGACTGCTTTGAGATGTTCCCATTTATCCTGTAGCCGTGTGATCTTTTGTTCTATATCACTGGCCCTGACCTCACTGCTGATCTTCATCAGGGCATGACCTTGAGCTACAAGGTCGTTCTTTGTCTTCTCCTTTTCTGCTAACTCACCCTTGAAATCCTGTGTTTAAAACAACAACACTTGTATTAAATGCTGCATTTTGCTCAAGTAATTCAGATGATCAAGTAACTTCAGAAGCCAATCCAAGATACGGTTTAGGATTAAGCAAAACATTCTGAACAGGGTTGCAACCTATGCTTTAAAGATTTTAGGAGGCGCAACCACCTGAATCCACAAGTATAGTGAATTGATTTTAAACATCAAACTGTCAACAGCACAGACACTTAATCACAAATTATCAAAAAGAGGGACAAACCCGAAATTATTTGATTTGTAATAGAAATCCTAAAGAGATAAAATGGCATCTCATATTTCTAAACACTGACCTTTTCCATTCTGTTGAGAAGATCTTCAATATGGAAGTCCTTGCTAGAAATGACCTTGACCTCCATTTTGTCAATCCACTCACAGAGTTCCTTGAACTTCTGGCTAAAACTTGACCAGCGGAACATTGTGTCATCAATGCGCTGAGCACGTAGACTGGCCTGGTTTCGAAGCTCATCCCATTGTTTGTTGAGAAGGCGTATTCTTTGATGAAGAACATTGAGGTCCTCTGGCTCTATAGTCTTGGAAAGAGCTTTTTCATTGGCAAGAAGTGACTGGCGCTTGGGCTCCGCATTGGCAAATGCTACTTCAATATCCTAGTAAAACATAGATGTATCTGACAATTAGCAACAATCTTTGTAAACATAAAACATTTTCTAATAAATTGTAAAGACATCAAAAAAGACGCCTTGTTCTTCAAGGAGTTTAAATAAATAAAGAAAGAGATGATTTCTGTATGGACCCAGCAAAACACATGAGTGATCTTATCTAAATATTATCTGATTCACCCAGATTTGAATCAAATATCTTAATTCTTTTTAAAGCTATGTTTATCAACAGAACTGCATTTACCTTGCATCTGTGCATGTCAGCCTGCAGTTCCTCATAGGCATGTGGCAGACTGCCGGACATGGACTTCCTGGTGTCTTTGAGCCAGGTGAGAATCTCCTCGATATCATCCTCACATTCACGCCATTGTTTGAGCACGCCCTCTAGCTTCTCTCGTTCCCCATCAAGCTTCACAAAGATCTGGTGCCAGTGCTGCTGTACCTGGGCCATGCTCACTTTGATCTCCTCTTGAGCCTTGTTGTCTGCCCGCTGCAAGAGTTGCTTCCCTTGGGTGTTCATATTCTTGAACAAATCTTCCTGGAGCTTAAACTCATTCTGTGTGTTCTAAAATGGAAACCAAAATAAGGAAGTTATCTTTTTTGCAGTAGACTGAAATATTGAGCCAAACTTTATAACAGCATAAAATATTGCAATATATTCTGTAACTTTTGAAATCATTAAACTGTGTAAACTGAAAAAATTAAAGGATATTTGAACAAAACAACTTTATTGACATCTTAAGTTAGTGGTATTTTAATACTTAAGCCATGTTGATTACGAAAAAACTGGTTCTAAAACATTAATTCCATTTATAAATGAAATTAATAGTCAAATGCAGAGCACAAAAAGCAAATAGAAAGGTGACAGAGCTTACCTTGGCCTTTTCAACAAGATTTTTCACTTTCTGTAAAGAAGCAGTATCAAAGTTAAACACTTGTAGTCCCTCTTCTTTTTCTGCAAGCCACTCTCTAAGTTTCTCAGATGTGTCATTAAAGCTCTGCCACTGCTTGATAGTTGAGTCTATAATAGCCTTTCTCTGATTGGCTCTTCTGAACACACTCTGCCACTGGTTAGCCAATAGGATGAGCTTTTGCTGAAACTCTTCCTTGTTGTCAATATCACCACTGGACATCATGGTTTGACCATCACTGATAATGGAATGGAGAATTTGCTGTCTGCTGTACATCTCGGCTTCAAATTTCTACAAATATCGATTGTAATATTATCATATCAAATGTTGCAGTAGGACATAATGATAGAATCTTTATTAACTTTGAAATTACATGATACCTAGAACACAATTTTATTTTTGTGTCATTAAATATTGTTGATTTTGTGCTTAGAATTTAAGCAGATCACTAAAAATCCCAGAGGTGTTTCATTTTTTCTAATGTTGTGTTTTTAAGTCTGCATGAAAGAGTGAAGTTGAAATTATTTTGTCAAAACAATTGTTTTAAAGAATCTCATCATTTCAGTTATCAATAACACTATCAGCTTAAATAATTATTCTTCTTAGACTTGAACAAGAGTGCCAAACTGACACAAAATACGCCCGTCATATTTGTGGTAAATTCAATGGTAATGACAACATTTTTGGGAGCAGGATTTTCCAACTCATTGAGTGCTTGAGCTGTTTTTCAACAATCATGTCAACATAATCATGGTTCCCTCGTAAGACAAAAACACAAACAAATGTTCCGTAGAACATCAATTTCACATCAAGCAGCTCTCATATGTAACAATATTATATATGTCTAGCAAATACATATATTTCATTAAACAAGCTACTTCAGAAACATAAAATGTATTTTGGATTAAAATGATAAAAAGGTGTATGAATACACAATGAGGTTTTGTTTTATAGTTATTATTCATGTCAGCATAACCATGGTTCTCTTATAAGACAAAAACACAAAAAATGTTCTGCATTCTCAGTAAAACATCAATTTCAAATCAAGCAGCTCTCATATGTAACAATATTATATATGTCTAGCAAATACATTTACTTCATTAAACCAGCTACTTCAAAAACATAAAATGTTTTTTGGATTAAAATGATAAACATATAAGAGTATGAATACACAAAAAGGTCGCTAATTCAGTTTTTGGACAATTCAAGGGCCATAATTCAGGAGTGCCTGGGGGAATTTGGCAGGTTATAGAACTTGGTCGAGTTATTATGCCCACCAACATATTCACAAAGTTTGATAAAGACCTGATGAAAACTCTTTGACTCAGAGAGCGAAAACAGTAATTTTGGACAATTCAAGGGCCATAATTCAGGAGTGCCTGGGGTTATTTGGCTGGTTATAGAACTTGGTCGAGATATTATGCCCACCAACATATTCACCAAGTTTGATAAAGACCTGATGAAAACTCTTTGACTTAGAGAGCGGAAACAGTAATTTTGGACAATTCAAGGGCCATAATTCAGGAGTGCCTGGGGGGATTTGGCTGGTTATAGAACTTGGTCGAGATATTATGCCCACCAACATATTCACCAAGTTTGATAAAGACCGGATGAAAACTCTTTGACTTAGAGAGCGAAAACAGTAATTTTGGACAATTCAAGGGCCATAATTCAGGAGTGCCTGGGTGGATTTGGCTGGTTATAGAACTTGGTCGAGATATTATGCCCACCAACATATTCACCAAGTTTGATAAAGACCGGATGAAAACTCTTTGACTTAGAGAGTGGAAACAGTAATTTTGGACAATTCAAGGGCCATAATTCAGGAGTGCCTGGGGGGATTTGGCTGGTTATAAAACTTGGTCGAGATATTATGCCCACCAACATATTCACCAAGTTTGATAAAGATCGGATGAAAACTCTTTGACTTAGAGAGCGGAAACCCTGTGGACACCGCCCGCCCGCCCGCAGCAGGTGTTCCCATAATACGTCCTGTTTTTCAAACGGGCGTATAAAAATGAACAACTGAACAAATCTGAATTTTTTTTTTTTTGCTTTACCTCGCATTTCTTCTGTTGAACAAGCAGATCAATAAGGTTGCCTGCTATTTCCGTGGAGAGGTCAGCCTCAGTTTGAGCTAGGAAGGTCATCCATGTGTCACACTTTGATGTAAAGTCCTGCTGGACCAGCAACATCCCCTGTAGTGTCTTGCACCTTTCCTTGGTTTCAGTAAACAACTCATGCCATTTGTGGTTCAGATCCTGCAAATCAGCAGCAGCCGTTTCATTCAGTGCGAGCCTGTAGCCAAGGTCATTGAGTGCATCAAGCTGAGCAGAATTATCATTAAACTGAGCACAGAGTTCTTTCAGGTGTTCTAATCTGTCATTGAGAACCTTCTGATCTGCCGATCGGTTAGGATCTTCCATTCCCAGAATTCTCTGGGCCTGAGAAACAAAAGCTTTTACGGTATCGAAAGCTTCCTGGAATCTTCTCTGTTGAGACAAGTCTCCTTGCAGACCTTGAACATGTTTGGCAAGCTTCTGTCTGAGGGTGATCACTCGTTGTTCAAGACCTGACAGCTTGGAAGTGATGTTTACAATAGATGAAGGGTCCATTTCTTTAGTTACATCTTCACCGACACGATACAATGCTGCTAGTTGGGACTGGAACTGATCTAACTCTCTCTGAAGGGTCTGAAAAAAGGAGTTCAACAACATTATCACCTGTAATACATAACATTCAATATGTTTTACTACCAAAAACAAAGTCACTAACAAGAGAATTTCAGAAAATGTATTAGGACAAAAATCTTAAAGCATCATTAAAATTTTTGTGAATGATATTGTTTTGTTTTGAGTTGTTTTTGATTTAAAACACATTAAAATAAAAGCCAAGACTTAAAGAGTTTTTTTCTTCAAACATTGTACATAGAAAACAAATCACCCAAACCCCACCATCATTTTTACCATTTCAAGCTTTTAACATAGATATTAAGTTCTATACTAGTAGTTATTTTAATGATGGATCTTTATGATTACTGTTGAGATATTTGTATGTCTTCTAAAATATTGAATGCTGATAAATGATTTCAAACTTTACACTCTAGAAGCAAACAGTCTGGTCACTGAGCTAGGACCATGGTTTGTACCTGGCAGTTTTTCAGGTTGGCATCCCGTCTGGTTCTCTGTTCCTTGCCATAGATAAGCTCGTCACACAGTTTCTCCTTGGCCTCGAGCCATGCCCGCGCTGTGTTGTACTCATCCTCGTACCTCAACCACTGCTGTAAACATTCTCGGAACTTGTCAGCTCGTGCACGCAGTTCATTAAATACTTCATTCCATCTCCTGTGTATATCAGACTGGGACTTCTTAATTTCCTGTTTTGCTGTTGGTTCACAGACCTGGGACAGTCTAGTGGCAAGGTTTGAAAACTTCTCAAATCTGTTAACATGTCGCTCCATATCACCCATCAGATTCTAGGAGATATAAGATATACACAATCAACTGCCTGTATTAACAATCAGATGACTTTTTTAACAAACTTCCTTACTGCTGAATTAAGAATGCGCAAGTCTTGTAGCCTTGTAGTTTTAGCCGAGTCAAAACTCTATCCTATTCAGTAAAACGCTCCTTCAAAATCACGAATTGAACAAAAGGCAAGTCTGTTTCAGAAAGTCTGTTTGTTAACAGTTAACCCTTTATTCCTTGGAATGCGGCTTATAAACCATGTGCAACCAGTGTAGACCCAGATCAATGTGCACATCTATGCAATCTAATCGGGATCTACCCGTTCACTTAAAAAAATTTACCTTATGAATCTACAAGTGACCAGAGAAGATCCAGGTTGGACTGCACAGATGTGCATTCTGATAGATCTACACTGGTAGCACATGGTATATAAGCTGTATCCTTGCAGTAAAGGATTAACCAACCCTAAATCAATTGTTTTTCTGAAAGAGGCTTGGATTAAGCAACTAATTTATTCCAATATGATTCCAATAGAAAGTACTGTTAAGAACAGCATACCTCAAGTTTTTCCACTTGTATTTTCAGGGTAGCAATATCGCCACCAACGAGGTTGTACCTCTGTAGACAGTACTCGGTCTCTGCGAGGGTTTGGTTGACAACCTGTAGCTCTGTGTGGTAACTGTCCCACTGCCCCAATATATCCTCTAACAACTTGTGAACCTAAATATAGACACAATTTTATTATTGTAATTTTACCTTTGTTTACTTGACAGTATCACTGTTGCACTACAAGATTACTGGAATTATAGGATATGGTATTTTCCAATCAAAATGAAATTTATTCCTCGAGAAGATATTCATAAGGTCTCTGTATAAACAAAATAATCTTAAATAACAAACCAGAATAGATCTATCTAATTGGCTAAGCACAGTGCTTAGTTTTCCTTCAGTCAAA
Source organism: Corbicula japonica (assembly GCA_038501625.1). NCBI lineage: Eukaryota > Metazoa > Mollusca > Bivalvia > Venerida > Cyrenidae > Corbicula > Corbicula japonica. The sequence continues at coordinate 104,014 of JAZAYU010000296.1, forward strand.
AAAGGATTGGAATGATTACTTTTGAAATGCTGATACATCTATACACCTGTATCTGATTGGTTTGAAACCATTGTTTAATTTATGAACAGCATAGTTCAAAATCTATTATACAGATCATCAGTCATTTGGTCTGACGAAAGGTTTTTAGAAAGGGGGTTTGTAAATGCGATTAAACCTGTATCTTTGGAGTAATGGTTTAAACAATCCAAAGTCACAGAAGGGGAGTTCAACAGCTCAGAAGTATAATTCAACATCAGAGAGCTGTAGACAATGATATAACATAGGTACAAGGTTAAAGATTCCAAAAAGGGTGTTTGTTTGGGACAGTCCACGGTAGTTACACAAAAACATCTAACCTTCTGGCCACAATCCCCATGAAAATGAAATGTTTCTGTCTAGAAAAAGGATTCAATCAACCCCACTGAACCCCCTGTGAATCGGCCCCTATTGGTACCTGGGTGACATTGGTATCGAGTTTCTTCCTCTGCTCCTCTGTATTGTTGAGACTGACTTGGATACACTGTCTGACTTGAGGGGAGTCCTCACTGAGCTGTACCAACACCTCACCCAGCTCCTGGATCTGACCCAGCTCAATTTGCTTAGCCTTCATTGTTGTCTGCAATGCCTGAAATTGTCAAAAGTCTTTAGAATTAAAATGTATCAAATTTGTTTATTTGTTAACTTCAAAATTTTGTATTTATGTTATGATGGTCAGTTTAACTAAATACTGGTTGTCAAACATAAATATAAATGTCGATCTGGCTGGGATAACCCTATCATTCTTCAGCACTTTTAAACATTTGTAAAATTCATGCCTTGTTAAAACATTGCATACAGTCTTTCAATGAACCGAGATGAGAACACTTCAAACACTTGACATTTATGTGATACAGTATTTTCCATGCAAATCATCTAGGAAGAGCAAAAACTGCAAAAGAAATGCACTGGATTTACACATTTTTTTATCAAGGGGATGAAAGGTAAATCTGTGAAGTGAAAAAAAACAACAGTATAAGTAAGGAACATAGACTGACCTTGACATCTTTGAGAGTCTGTCTGACACTGACTTCATGACCAATCAGACGGTACTTCTTCAGTTTGTCTTCCTGTTCATGGAACCAGCCAATTAGCCGGGATTCAGCTTTCTCAAACTCATCCCACTTGTTATGGATGGCTTCCAATGACTTGAGCCTGTCGGAGACATGTTTGCTGACCTCCTTCCAGCGTCCATTTAACACGCCCAAACGTTCGGAGAATTCATTTCTCTCAGCTGGCGGAGGACCATCAAAGTCGTCTTTAGGTTGTAAGACTTCTTGGTTGACAAAGTCAACAGTAAGCTGCTTGCTAGATAGATCAATCTTGTAGGACTGAAATATAGAATGTTTGCTACGTATGTATTTCTCACTTACAAGATCAGTATTTTTCATGTTTTCTTGTATACCAAATAAGTGTTTACACATGTTTTACTGAGGAAGTAAATCACTATCTTTCCCTAGGGAAAGGATACTGTTTAATTGCTAATATGAGTGATGTTGCATCATCAAGTTTTTTAGGTCATGTATTCAAGTAAGTGACATCATTTAGAAAATTAGGTTTTAATGGCTAGGCGCTGTTGCTGTACAGTACAGGTTCGATTCCCAGTAAAAGTAATATCATTTTAGAATGAATGTAACATGCCCTGATTATTAGTGTGTTGTATGGGATGTTACCTTGTACTTCTTCAGTAGAACTTCCATGTCGGCAAGATTTTTCAGTGGTCTGTTTCTCTCGTCTCGCAAGGTCTCCTCAATCTCTGTAAGCCAGGCATTAAGTTCACCAAGGGCCTGCCTGGATGGCATCAGATCCATCTGGGCCTGGTGAAGGTACTCCTCGCTGTTGTTGATGTCGTGCTCCAGGTGGCCCCACTCGTGCTCCAGATAGCGCATCCTGTCCTCCAGGTCCGAGGTTTGATACACCTGGCTCTGCTGAAGCTGGTTCCCAATCGACAGCACCTTCTCTTTCAATGGCAGTTGGTTCTCAACTTCTTTACGGAATTCCTGTAAACATAACATTGATGTCAAATTATTTTTATTGCTCTAGATTACCTGAAGATATTTAGAGAATGGTTTAAACTATGCTCTTACATTTTGGCATGTCATGGCAAAATTTGTCTTTGGTCTTTGTTTTAATTTTTGTTTTTTAAATAAATTGAAAGAGTTTTACAATTGTCTATAACAATCTTATAACAAATAGTTTTTTTTTATTCATTTCTTATTTTGACCACAGAATGTTATTATGACTGCAAAATACATAATCAGCAATGAATTTGTCTCAACTTTATGTGATTTCAAAAAGTTTTTTTTGTCTTTTTCCCAAAGAAATTTTCACATGACAGGCCCCATGTATAAGACAAGCTGGAAAACGTTGTTCAAACATTACAATAATAATATTTACTGTATGACTATATTCATCCTAGCTGCTTACAGATTTATAATGGTTTTTTTTCTGACCAAGAAGTGAACAATGAAGATTCTGATCAGACTACAAGGATGTGTAGGCTGATGTGTATCTACACCGGTAGCACAATGAATGTAAGCTGTATCATAGAAGTGAAAGGTTACAGTTCATTCATCATTGTCATAAAATTTGACATAAATTGTGCACTATATTGTATTCAGACGTTTACATATTTATATTTTAACCCTTTCCTCCATATATACGCATTTTTACGCATGTGCGACCAGTGTAGATCCAGATCAGCCTGCACTTGAGTCAATCTGCACTGGTCGCATTTTGGTCAGAAATAACCTAAGAAATCAAATTGCGAACAGTTTAGATCCTGATCAGATGGCACGGACGTGCTGGCTGATTCTGGATCTAAACTATTCGCCAATGCAATAAAGGTGTGTCTATAGAGGAAAGGGTTACTGGTAAATTATTGCCAGGAGAAGAACACAGTGTTGGCTTACCAGTATTTTGTCTATTTTGCCCCTCACTGTGGCAATACTCTTGAGGTCTGTAGATGACAACTGTTTGATTCCATTCAGTTTGGATCTTGCAGCAGTGAGCCAGGATTTCAAAATAGCTGCCTCAGCTTCAAACACCTGCAGCTGATCACCCAACGACTGAGATCTAAAAGTATGTTGAAATTCTTATAAGTTTTCTCATGTTTATTGCTTATACCTTTTACCAATATGATATATATGCAAGTCAGTGAGTGCAATCACATTTTAGTCAATCAACACCTGGGCCCAAGATCATAAAACTGAGATTGGAGACCAGACTCAAATCTCAAGCATCTGATTGGCTGAAATGATCTCCAGCTTTAGTTTTATGATCTTAAGCCCTCATCAGCTTTGGCTCGATCTTAGGAATATCACTTATAATTTCTGCGACTGTTTAAACTCATCAGACTGATAAGATCGTAGACTGGTCTCCAAATTAAGGGTTAAAAACCTTGAGACCTTTTGAAGAAAGCTGAAAAAGTAAGTTCTTTGATCCTGGAAGACTAATTAACCCTTTACTGAATGGCTACTGCTGCATGTGTAACCAGTGTAGGTCCAGATCAAACAGCATGGCTGATCTGGAATTACATATTTTTTGTTAGAAATTGTCAAAAGAATTTCAAAGCAAATGGTGTAGATCCTGATCAGACTGCACTACACTGTTCACACAGGGGACATAAGCCATCTATGGTCTAAAGGGTTATGGTTAATAGCAATGGAAAAGAAGTGAAATAAATAGAAGATCTCAATAACTGTCTTTACCTTTTCAGTTCATGAGACAGGTCTGTATTTAAATCCACCCACTTCTCTGCGAGGTCTGTGACTAGCATTTCTAAAGCTGGGCAGTTAACACTATGTAAAAGTTGCTTCCCTTTATCTACCACTTGAAACACAGTGGGTTTTTCTTCAGTTAACTCCCTTTGTAGTCTTTGATATGTAGTGATTTTATTTTGTATAGTTTGTAATGAATCCTCATTAGCTATTGGTCTAGGTATTTGTGTTTCAATGTCATGTAAAAAGCGCTGTAATTGGTTAAATTTCTCGTCCATTTCTGCCCACTGTCGAACCAGCCTATCCAGGCGCTGACCATGTAGACTGGCCTTGTCTTGAAGTACATAGGTAAGGTTGCTTAGTTTTGTGTGTTGGGGAAGGTGTTTCTGCTTTGTGGCCTTGTCACACTGTGCGACTAGGGAGTCCAACATGGCACGGTGTACTTCCAGGTCGCAGAAGAAATCCTGATAAAAAAGAAGTATGAATTCAGTCACAATCGAACACCCACCCATTTTAGTTTGCAAGCATTAATTTCAGTAGATAACCATGTATTTCAGTTTATAAAAGAATATCAATAAACAAGTTTATAGAAAAATATTGTTGAAATTCCACTCAAGAATAAAATTATCACATTTCTTTACTTTAAAATCATCAAATCAATACGGAATCTGCTTTTATTGAAATATTTTAGTTTATCAAAGTATGTAGGTGTATGTTTCAGGAAAGATAAAACTTGAATACATAAGTAAAAATTGCTGACTTAAAGACAGGATCTTAAGATTTCATGGGGTGTGTCACAGGAAGTGTCTTCAGGAAAAAGATGTTTCCTTGAAATGACATCGTAAAATAAAGCACATGTCATTGCTAATTATGCATTTCCCAGTAAAATAACCTGATACAGTCAAAATGTGTAATAAGATCACACATTTGTTATGAAGGAAGTAATAGATATTTGTAAATTATTTCCAAATATAAAAACAAAAATAAAATGTCAAACAGTATTACCAAAGATACCTTTTCCCGTGACGCGCCCCATATCATATATACATTTCCTCTGGACAGACAAGTACACACTTACTTTATGAGCTGAGAGTTGCTGTTTAAGATGGTCAAGATCTCGTGCTGAGATCTGTTCTGTCTTGAGTTTGTCGTCTGCTGTTTCCAGGAAGTCAGCATAGTCATGTAGAAGCTTTTCATACTGCTCCTGGACTGACACAGACTCCTGCAGAGTGGCTTTTTTCTCCATTACCTGAAACAGAAACAATTCAGATACTTTACCATGTAATCCTCAGTGGTTCGAATACATTCATACACAATTCAGATGAGTAATTTGAAGAAAAAAGCAGACTGCACATTCATGTTGGTTGATCTGGGTCTACACTAGAGACAGATGTGTTCCTGGATTAATTCAGCATAGTAGTGGTTGAAATTATCTAGGTTCGGCACATATTGTATACAGTTCCGTACACCGTAATTTTGCAGCAAGTCCATGGACGACGTAACTGATAACATCCAGACAGGCTGGACTAGTAATTATCCTATTGCTTTATGTTTTACATTCTCTTTTTTTTACATCCAATGTTCACTGGTACCGAATTAAAATCAGACCACTTGATAAATAATCTTTTTACATGTAAGATGTGCACAAAACTACTTATTCTTACCTATAATATTTTTTTACAATAAACATGTCGTGTTTTTACACAGTACAATCCATACAATGCAGTCTTTTACTTCCATGTGTTCAAGTTAGATCCTTCTTTAGAAAAAATCCTCATGTTTAGGATTAATCAACATTTTTATCAGCAGTTAGATACTGGTGTATTAATCAAGATAAGTATTGCCTACTTACTGACAGCTTGCTTATAACAAAACTTGTCCCTTTCCATTTAACACCAAACAAATATGTAACTGTTAACTATGTTTTTGATACTTCAAAGGCATTTTAAAAAAATCCATTTACTCAGCAATTTGTTTGAAATCACACTGGTTTTAAAAATGGGTGTCAATGTCTACATGAATGGTATTCTTTGAAATTACAGTAATTTGTTAAGTTCATAAGGAAAACCAATATTTTATTGACTGATGGTATTTACTATGATTATACACATGACAGTAGTAAATACCTTACATAGATAAGGAGTTACAAGTCAATTATATCTTCATTCAACAAACTCTGATATCATAGATAGATTTTGAAGATAAACTAAAATTGAGAACAAAAGTAACACCAATAAATGAGTTTAAATGCAAATGAAAAAAGTGGGGAAGACTTGGTCTGAAGGTTATAAAACTGAGCTTGGAAACCAGTCTCAAATCTCAAGCATCTGATTGGCTGAAATGGCGACCAGTCACCATTTCAGCCAATCAGATCCTTGAGATTTGAGACTGGTTTCCATGCTCAGCTTTATAACCTTGGGCATTGGTTTTATCACTGCAGAACATCATCTGTAAACTATCAAGTGTCTTGTGTTTGCTTTCTTTCTATATTTTATCTGATTATAACAATATAAATAAATTAAACACAAATCTGGTATCAATCATTCTTTGTAACCTAAAAGCTAGAGTAATGGAGTTTATGATGATGTGGTGTGTGGAGCACACAGTGGTAGTAGTGTTTTAAAGGGAGTTCGAGGGCTCAACACTGCCCCTTCTAAAAAAACTCAACTTGTTGGGAAAATTTTTATAAACTCAAGGCATTTCTGATGTAAGATAGAATCTGTTAAAAGGGTAAAGAAAAATAGCAAATTTTACTTGACAATAGCAACTTCCCTAACTGTGTCTCTTGTCCAAGGCCACATGTAATTACATGTCCCTGGAGACAATCAAGTCTCAGTTCCATAAGGGGAGATAATACAGAAAGCCAAGGAAGACAACTGATGAGTTACCTTTCTCTGAGATCCATGAAGTTAGAATTGAGAGATTCCTTTTCATTAGGGGAGATAATACGGATAGCTAAGGAAGACAACTGATGGTTACAAGCTTAAAAGTTTCCTTTCTCTGAAGATCCAAGAAGCTGGACTGGAGAGTTTCATTTCAGAAGGGGATATAATACAGAAAGCCAAAGAAGACAACTGATGTGTACCCTTTCTCTGCGATCCATAAAGTTGGACTTAAGAGATTCTATTACATAAAAGGGAGATAATACAGATAGCCAAGGAAGACAAGTGATGTTACATGCTTAAGAGTTACCTTTCTTTGAAGATCCATGAAGTTGGACTGGAGAGATTCCATTTCATAAGGGGAGATAATATCAGGATCCAAGGAAGACAACTCTGACTGACGTTTCTTTACACCTTCAAGCTGTGTCTCGCATTTTTTCATCTGACCTTCAATTTTCTGAAACATGAATCATTGAAATAAATGAATAAATAGTAAAATTGTCTCTTTTGCTATCTCTCAGAAGAATGATTAAACTCAAAGTATACTTGGTTGAATAAAATTGAACAAAGCAGATGTTGTTTTGACAAAACATTCCATATTACAACACTACTAAATTTTCAGATTGGCTTATATAATGATATTGTTATAAAATATTAGCTGGGTTATAGTTGAGGAAAATTTTAAACTGTTACTAAAGTTATTTTCAATTTCTAAAACAGAGGTAACACTAAAAACTTATCTATGTTTCATGCACCTAAATGGATAAACAAAATCTATTATTGCATGCTTCATAAGAAAAAAATTACCATTAGAAAAACACACTGATTGATATGATCATATCCTAATGTTAGAAATTAAGCATGCATAAGCAGATTTATTTCAATGATGACTGTTCTGCTTTTCTTGTTCATTTAGGGTTTATTATACGAAAACAGCAATTTATCTGAAATCACACTGGTTTTCAAAATGGGTGTGAAAGGTCCAAAGTCATAAAACTATGATTCAAGACCTGTCTCAAAATTCAAGCTTGAGATTTGAGACTGTTCTTCAGATTTAGTTTTATGATCTTGGGCAAAGGTTTACAGGGATGGTATTCTTTGAATTACAAGAACAGTCTAAGAGCACATGTAAGTTCTCATCTGTCAATACAATATCAGTTTTTCATATGAACTAAAAGTATTCATTTTAAATTCAAATTCAAAGAAAACCATTCATGTAAACACTGACACCCATTTTGACAGGACTGTGGAGTTTTATCAACTATTAAGACTTGTTCTTCTTTCTCACCCATTAATACATGCATTTGCCCTACTGGTGTTCTTGTCAAAGTTTATGACCCAAACTTCAAGCAAAATATACATAAAATGCATTACAGATACAGACAACTTTTTTTTAATTAAGTTAACTGCTCATCTACCTGGTAACTCCCCAAATTTAAACTTGTATTCCAAACAAAGAAAAAAGTTGATTTAGTATGTGGAATAGTCTTCGGACAACTTCCAACAGAACATGATGAGCTTTTATGCTAATTGCAAAGCCCCTAATCATTAGTAAACCTTTACTTCATATATATGCCTTTTATTGCATGGGTGACCAGTTGAGATCCAGATCAGCCAACACATCTTTGCCATCTGATCTTGATCTACAATATTGGGCTCCTGGTTGAAAATCAGCTAACGAATTCCAAAGCAAAGCATCGGATGTGCCAGCTGATCTGGATGAAACTGTTCGCCCATGCAACAAAAGCCCTATGGATTAAAATTTTTTGGTTAATGACAGCCTTACAGCTTGAAATCTGAGACATAAATACACAAAGGTACCAGTAAATTAAAATCTTGAGGCAAGGTTTAGAAAAAATAATCCACAAGTTTGGTTAAATTTTACCTGCTCATAACCGATTGGATCCTATACACGGAGCAAATCACATTGTTAAAACAAATTACCACAATAAAAGCATAAAACAGAACATTTGTTGTTTTCATCCAATCCATTCACCAGAATTCTGTATTCTACTTTCAGAGCTCTTACAATTTTTCTATATTACACTTCAAACATTTCAGAGATTCTAAAATTTTCTTTATTAATACAAGCAGCTT